>JAUKVZ010000002.1:535856-684419 GCA_032355985.1 Sarcodiotheca gaudichaudii
TCGTCACTGTTCGCATTCGTCCACGCCTCGGTCTCGGCCGTGGCGACAGAAGCGCCGCTCACGCCGATGACTGCTCCAGCGAGCAGGCTCAGGCACATTGTCCGTCTCATGTGAGACTTCTCCTTCATCAGATTCCGGACGCGTTCAATACACCTGAACGAGCGTCCAAGGATTAGTTCATCAGTCTCCGGCTCGGATGCGCACGCACCCATCCATTGCTCGAATGACTGCTCTCGGCTAACTCAACGAATTCTCTGGAAGGAAGTGATCCATTTTTACGTCACCGCCTCCCATGGGCCTGCGATTCTCAACGCAAGCAGTCGCTAACTATACCTGAGGAAGATAGCGACTGCCAACCTGACTGGGTGCTTATCGACCCGCCATCCCCATCTCCGCCCCTTTTCGTACACGTCCGTCCGGAGTTTTCCGGGCCTTCTTTTCGGCACAGACACTCCGTCCCGCAACACGCCTCCACAGACGGACTCGCCCACTGCTGCCTAAGTGCCTGAAAACACTGGACTTATCGCGGGGCCGCCCGAATTACACGGCATTGACGGCCAGCAGTTCCATGCACTCGGCCACGATGTGCGAGTGCGACAATCCGCACAGATTCAGTGACTCTTCCGGCGTCCGGACGGACTTGGGGATCCGCTTGACGAACATCTGCTGCAGCGAGAAGGAGTCGCCGGACTCGGTCATCACGTCGGCGACGGCAGAGCCCATCGCCGCGCCGAAGTTGTCCTCCAGCGTGATGACGTAGCCATTGTTCTGCTGTGCGAGGTCGAGCAGCTTGTCGCCGTCGAACGGAATCGAATAGAGATCGACGAGCGTCGCCGAGATGCCCTGGCGATCCAGCTCATCGAGCGCCTTGTTCGCTTCGTGCACCATGTATCCGCTTGCGACGAGCAGCACATCGCGTCCTTCGCTGAGCACTTCGAAGCCGCCGAGATTGAACACGACGTCATCGGAGTACAGAAACTCCGTCTCCGGGCGCAGCGTGCGCATGTAGCACGCGCCTTCGTATTCGGCCATCACGCCCGTCAGCGCATACGCGGCGTACGCATCTGCAGGCTGCAGGATGTAACACCCCGGATTGCCGTTGTAATCACGCATCGTCGAAAGGCTGCGGAACCAGGCGACATCCGGCAGCGACATCTGGCTCGGGCCGTCGGCGGCGAGCGAAATGCCGCTGTGTGAGCCGATGATCTTCAGATTCGCGCCGCTGTACACGCCCATTTCGATCTGGTCGTACGCGCGTGTGATGAACTTGGCGAAGCTTGAGATGAAGGGCGTCTTGCCGGCCGCGGAAAAGCCCACGCCCATCGAGAGCATGTTTTGTTCGGCGATCTTGCACTCGAAGAAGCGACGTTCGAGATCCTTGTCCTTGGCGAACGTTTCGGCGAATGTCGAGTTGCTGACATCCGCATCCAGCACCACGACGTCTTCGGCGATGTGGCCGAGGGCGCGCAGCGCCAGGCCGTATGCCTTGCGCGTCGCCAGGCGTCCCGTGTGCAGCACGGACTCCATGTCGAAGCGCTTCATCGTTTCGCTGAAGGGCGGCAGATCGTGGTTGGGCGGCGACTTGACCGGCGCCTCTGACGGCGGCTGGATCATGAACTGATCGCTCTGCACCAGCGCCGAGGTCAGCTCCACGCGCCGCTCATCCAGTTCAGCGATCGCCTTGTCGAGCGCGGCGCCGCTGGCCGGCTTGCCGTGCCAGTTGCCCGCCTGCATGGAGGGGGAGCCCCAGCCCTTGACGGTGTTCGCGACGACCGCCATCGGTCTGGCGCCATCTTCACCCTGGATCGATGCAAACTTATCGAAGGCTTCCTTAATAGCAGCAGGCTGATGGCCGTCGATCGTGATGACCTCGATGCCAACCGCTTCGAGCTTGGCGGCGATCGCCTCGGGCGACTGGGGATCGCCGACGCGACCGGCCTGGCCGTAGCCATTGCAGTTGAAGATCGGCAGCACGTTGGTGACGCCGTTGTCAGCGATGTAGTCGATGGCCTCCCAGATCTGGCCTTCGCGCGACTCGCCGTCGCCGATGATGCAGTAGATCCGGCGATCGTTCTCGTCGAGGCGTGCGGCCTCGCCGAGGCCGGCGGAGACGGAAAGTCCCTGGCCCAGCGATCCGGTGGCTGCGTCGAAGAAGGGGAAGCCGACTTCAGGATTCGGATGCCCGTCGAGGACGGAATCCGCCTCGCGAAGGGTCATGAGATCATCGATGGTGAGGGTGCGCTTGTTGTCACCCATGCCGATTTTGCCGCCCAGCCGGGCATACGCGGCATACACGACGGGCACGGCGTGGCCTTCGCTGAGGATGAGGCGATCGGCCGTCGGATAGTCCGGGACGTCGGGCGACCATCTCATGGAATGGAACATGAGGACGGTCACGATGTGCCCGAGGCTCATCGCGGTGGTCGGGTGGCCGCTTCCGGCGGCGTCACACATCTGGAGACTCAGTTTGTCGAGCTCAATCGCTTGAGCGTGAACGGCGGCTTCAAAGGACATCAGGTCTCCTCAAATCCGGCGGCACGCGCAGGCGCCGCTGGGTTTGAAAGGGTTTTGTATGGTGAGCGGAACGTCGAGGCGCTCCGGCGCGGGCCTGCCGGAGGGATCGCACAGTATCCAAGTTTTGCCTCTCGCGGACAACCGGGATCGAGCCCTCCCTCTTAAGAATCACACCCCACAACCTGTCGGCGAGACCTTTGGGCCAGATGGATGCGATACACTCCGATGCTCGAATACAAGGGAGATCCAGGACGATGAAGGTCATTTGCGACCGCGCTGCGCTGCTTGACGCCATTAATGTTGTTTCCGCCGTCGTTCCATCGCGAACGCCGCGGCCGCAGCTGATGTGCGTCAAACTCATCGCCGAACTCGATGGCGATGTCGGCTCACTCACACTCGCCGCCACCGACGCCGACACATCCATCTGTCTGTCGACCGTGCAGGTCGAGGTGCAGACGCCGGGTGAGGCGCTCGTGCCGGCGCAGAAGCTGCAGCAGATCGTCGCCGCGGAAGAGGATGAGCCCACGCTCACGCTCGATGTCAGCGAAGACGTCATGGAAGTGCGCGGCGCCGATGCGAAGTTCAAGATCTACGGCTACTCGCCCGCCGACTTCCCGGCCATGGCCGAGTTCCCCGAGGGCGAGGCCACTGGCAACGGCAGCGTCTTCGAGGTCGAGTCCAGCGAGATGCAGCGACTCGTCTCGCGCACGCTCTTCGCGACGGCTCGTGAGACCAGTCGGTACGCCATCAATGGCGTGCTGATGCGCGTCGCCGGCAAGAAGATTGAGATGGTCGCCACCGATGGGCGTCGCCTGGCGCTCGCACGCGGCGTCGCTCAGGGCGCCAGCGCTGATAAGGACTTCCGCTGCATCATTCCCACCAAGGGACTGACGCTGGTCAACAAGCTTATTGAGGATGGCGCGGAGCGCATCCGCGTCGCCATCACGGACAACCAGGCGTATTTCCAGTTTGCCGCGGAGACGCGCCCGTGGAAGGCCACGCTTTCCAGCTCCCTCGTCGAAGGCTCCTTCCCTCCTTACGAAGAGGTCATTCCGAAGGATCAGGACAAGAAGGCGGTCTTCGAGGTCACGACGCTTCGCAGCGGCGTGCGGCGAGCGGCGCTGCTCACCAACGAGGAGTCGCGCGGCGTCAAGCTGCAGTTCACCGGCTCTTCCGACAAGACCCTGCGTCTGTCCAGCCGGGCCCCGGAGATGGGCGAAGCCGAGGTCAATATCGATATCGAGTCGTACGACGGCGACGAGATCGAAATTGGTTTCAACCCCAGCTTCATCACCGACGCGCTGAAGGTCGTCGAGGATCCGCAGGTGATCATCGAACTCAAGGCGCCCAACAAGCCGGGGCTTCTCAAGAGCGGCAGTGACTTCGTCTATGTCGTGATGCCCGTCAGCCTGCAGTAGGTCTGAATCCGGCCAATATCCGCCACCAGCGCCCGTATGCCGCCGATAAGCGGCGTTCCGGGGGGCATCATCCCTCTTTTCGCTTGGGGTGGATCCCCTGCGAGGTATGTTGCGGATAGCCTTTCACAATCGACCTGTCGTGGGTAGAGGTGAGAACGTCGGCCGGTGTGGAACCCAGCCGACGATCAACGAGATTGAGGAGACGCATGATGCGCACGATTCTGCGTTCATCACTGGCTGTCGCGTGCCCCGTCGTCGTTTCACTGACCATCGCGCCGGGCGCTTTCGGCCAGCGTGACAGTCTCGAATCGACGGACATGATTTACACGATTCGCGAGGGCCATCGTCAGGTCGATCCCGCCGTTCCCCTCGAAGTTCGGGACTGGCGCATGGTCGAGCGAGCCGAGAAGCGCATCATCGCCGGCGAGGCGCCTGATTCGCCCACGAATCGCGTTGATCCGAACTCGCCTTCGTCGGAATACAAAGGCGTGTGCAGTCTCACGATCACGATCGGCGGCTCGGACTTCAACTGCACGGGCGTGCCCATCTCCCGCAGGCACATCCTCAGCGCCGGCCACTGCTTCGACATTGATGATGATGGAACCGATGACTCCAGCGCGACCGTCATCCGATTCAACGAACTGGGCTCCGCAAACGTCTTCTACACGACCGGCGACATCGTCTCGATCAACGTGCATCCTGACTACACGGGATTCAACAATCCCAGCGTCAATGATGATCTCGTCGTCATTGAGCTGAATCAGGACATCCCCTACATCATTCCCGTCTATCCGCTGTATCGCGACACACTCGCAAGCGGGCAGGAGATCGAAGTTGTCGGCTATGGCCAGAGCGGCGATGGCGTCAACGGATTCCTGATCCCCAGCGGATCGACCGTCAAGCGCACCGGCGCCAATCACGCCAACCAGTTCTTCAATGACGACGAGTTCAGCGGCGCCCTCGAGATCTGGCAGTTCGATTTCGACGGTCCTGCAGGCAACGGCTTTACGGGCGGCTCGACGCTCGGCAACGAGATCGAAACGACGTTCGGCGGCGGCGATTCCGGCGGGCCGGGCTTCATCGATGTCGGGGGCGTGCTGCACGTCTACAGCGTCAATACCTACGGCTTCCCCAACGGCCCGAATGCGACGCCGCTCTTCGGCTCCGGAGGCGGCGGCATGCTCGTCAACGGCTATCTCACGTGGCTCGATGGATTTATCGATTTCTGCAGCCTGCAGGCTGATCTCAATGGCGATGAGCAGGTTGGATCGGGCGATCTGGCCGTGCTCGTCGGTCAATGGGGCATGACGCGTGTCGACGCCGATCTTGATGGCGACGGCACGGTGGGCGCGGGCGATCTTGCTCAGCTCATCGGCCTCTGGGGCCCGGCCTGCCCGTAACACAGCTTTCCGCACCGCGAATCCGTGGTTCGCGAAGGCGACCCTGGCCCGCCCGGCCGGGGTCGTCTTTCATTTTTGAGACTGGTCGAAGAAGCGTCTCAGGCGCTGGCGCCGGCGAGATCCTGGATCTCATCGGCGAGAGCCGCATTGGGGCACTGCACATGCAGTTCGCCCTTGCATCGCAGTTCAAAGAGCATGGGCGCCTGTGTCGGGACGACGGTCATGTCGTCCTCGGCGTCATCCGTGTGCTGGATCAGCGCCTTGGCCATCGCCCGGATGACATGCATATCTGACGAGTTGACCAGCAGCGGATCCCGCCCGTTCTGGTGCAGCGACGCCTCGGCGTCGATCTCCAGCCATGCCGAATCGGAGGCCAGATCGAAGACGATCAGATCGATGATCTTCCGCCAGATGCCGACGGGGATGACCATGACCTCATGGATGTGATTGGCGTGGCAGACGCGCTCGACGAACTCGGGGATTCGATCGGACGCCATTTCGACGAATCGAGCGCCGTTGAGATCTTCAGGCGCCTGTGGGGCGAATAAGACACCCGTGGGGCTTTGCCCGTTGGGCAGTTCGAGGCCGAAACGTGTCAGCGCTCCTTCGGCGCGTTCCACCACGCCCAGCGGACGCAGTTCCTTCAACGCCTGTTTGTATTCGAGAAACTCCACTTCTCGCTCTTCTGACGCGGGGGCAGGCCCTTCCTTCGGCCTGAAGAAGATCCGCGACCATATGAATCTACCCAATGTCCCATGCTTACCGCAACAACCACCATTGATCCGATGGCCGGGCCCGCACATACTCTGTCCGGGCGTGGCTCCATCATCGACGAGATCCTCAGCCCGCTTTGATGAAGGCCCTCCCCTTGAGCGACACCCCACAGCGAACCATTCTTTTCGTTTGCACCGGAAATACGTGCAGAAGCCCCATGGCCGAGGCGCTCCTTCGTGATGCGCTCGATCGCCAGGGCATCAGCCCCGAGCGCGTGCGCGTCCTTTCGGCCGGCGTCAGCGCCGGGATCGGCAGTCCTGCAACGCCCGAGGCCATCGTCGCCCTTCGAAATCAGGGCATCGAGTCATTCGACCACACATCCAGACCTGCGACTCCTGATCTGCTGGAGGCCGCGGACATCATCTACGGGCTTACGCCGGCTCACGTCGATGGCGTCAAGCACGTCCATCCGGCGATCGCTGAACGTGTCACGACGCTCGATCCCACCGGCGACGGCGTGCCCGATCCGATCGGCGGGCCGCAGTCCCTCTACGATGCGACGGCAAAACGGATTCGCACACTGATCGAGGCGCGCCTCGGGGAGATCATCGCATGAAAATCGCTCTGGGCGCAGATCATCGAGGTGTCGAGGCGCTGGATCTCGTCAAGAGCCAGCTCAAGAAGGGCGGCCACGAGATCGCCTTTGTCAAAGCGCCTGAAAGCGGCTCCTGCGACTATCCGGACAGCGCGTACGCCGTCAGCAAACTCGTCGGCGATGGTGAAGTCGATCGCGGGATTCTTGTGTGCGGCTCGGGCATCGGCATGAGCATCGCGGCCAACAAGGTTGATGGCGTTCGCGCGGCGCTGGTCTCCGATCCGTTTGCCGCCGAAATGAGTCGAGCCCATAACGACGCCAATGTCCTTTGCCTCTCGGCGGACTTTCTCGAGGGTCCGGTGATCCGTGAGATTGTCGATCGCTGGATGGGCCGGGACTTCGAAGGCGGGCGTCATGGGCGTCGCGTGCGGAAAATTCGGGCGATTGAGCAGGGAGAGGACCCGACATCGATCGTTGAGTGAAACACGGCCTGCCCTCAGGCGTACCATCCTTGTGGTGGGCGGGGCCTCCAGATCGCCCTTTCCGGGACGCCGCGAACTCGAATCCGGAGCGTGCTTCCGTGAATGACATTCGCCAACTTCTGCGAAGAGCCTTTCTTCGCATGCTCGGCGGCCGCGTGATCAGCGCGTGGGTTATCGCGCTTGCGGCTGCCGCCGGCCTTCTGTGCGTGCTCCTGTTCACGCAGCGGCTGCTTGCCTTTGAGATTGACTGGCGTCTGACGTGGCTTTCAGCGATTGCCGCCTCCGTCGGCGCTGCGATCGCCTGGGCGCTGATCCGCCGACCCGATACTGCGGAAGTCGCCCGCGCCGTCGACGAGCGCGCCGCCCTTCGCGAGACGCTGAGCACGGCGTTGTGTGTCGAGCGCCAGAGTGATCCGTGGAGCGTCGCGACGGTCAACAAGGCCGCGGAGGCGTCGAAGCGCGTGATTGTGCGCCAGGCATTTCCCGTCACGTCGCCGCGCTTCTGGAAAGCGCCGCTTCTTGCGATCGCCGTCTTTGCGCTGCTTGCGCTGGCCATGCCGCAGTGGGATGTGCTGGGCGCTCTGGCCGAGCGCGAAGAAAAACAGGCGAAGCAGGAAGAGTTGATGAAGACCGTCTCATTCGTCGACTCAGAGCAGGAGGAACTGCGCAAGCTGCTCGAGCAGACGGGCGATCAGGAGCTGGAGGATGAGCTTGCTGATCCGGAAGGCGCTCCCGAGCCGCAGTCGCCTGAGGAGGTGAAGCGCCGGGCCATCAAGAAACTGACGAGCGTGAAGGATCGCCTTGAGGAGATGCGCCAGAGCGCCGAGGGTCAGCGGCATGATGCGCTGAAGCAGAAGATGAGCATGCTGCGTCAGCCCGGACCCGGCCCGCTCAACGATGTCATCTCCGAACTGCAGAAGGGCAACTTCGCCGGCGCCATGGCGCAGCTTGAGGAGCTTCAGAAGAAGATCGCCAATGGCGAGCTCTCTGAAGAGCAGACGAAGCAGCTTGCTGAGCAGATGCAACAGATGGCTGAGCAGTTGCAGAAGCTTGCCGAGGATCGTGCGGCACTGGCTGACAAACTCGAATCACTTGGGCTCGATGGCGCGCTGGCTTCCGACCCTGATGCGCTGCAGAAGGCGCTTGATCAGATGGATGGCCTGACCAACGAGCAGAAGCAGGCGATCATGGAGATGGCGCAGGGCATGCAGAAGGCCTGCGAGAATCTCGGCGAGATGGGCCAGATGATGGCGCAGTGCGCCGGCGGCGCCGGAGATGGTCAGGGCATGGGCGAACTGGGCGAAATGCTCGGCGAGATGGAAATGCTTGAAGGCGAGATGGCCGCCTGTGATGCGGGGCTCGGCAAGTGCAGAGGCGCACTGTCGCAGCTTGGTCAGGGCCTTGGCGCATCGCAATCGATCTTCACGATCCCGCGCAAGGGTCAGGGGCAGGGCAATCGCGGGCAGGCGAATGGCGCGCCGGGCAGCGTGGAAGAAGCTGACTACAACACGACCAAGGAAAAGGCCATCGGCAAAACGCAGGCAGGGCCAATCATTGGCGAACGCCTCGTGCAGGAAGGGCAGGTCGTCGGCGAGTCTCGCGCTGAGTATGTCGATGTCGTTCGCGCCGGCGATGAAGCAGCGCGCGAAGCGATCGATGACAATGTCATCCCGCGCGAGTATCACGACTCCGTGAAGCGATATTTCGGGCGCCTGCAGTCCAAGGTTGAAGCCGAGAAGGCATCGACCGGCGGCGCATCAACCGATGGCGACACGCCGCAGGAGAAAGAGTGATTCGACACTTCGCTTCGTCCGTCATGCTGCGTTGTGCGCTGCTCGGGTTGCTTGTCAGTTCGCTTGCGCTTCAGACCGGCTGCGGCGATGCGCGGCAGGGAGATGATGGCCGCGAAGTGGTGCTCTATTACTCCGCGGATGATCACGTCGCCCGCCCGATCATCGAGAAGTTCGAGCGTGATACAGGCATTCGCGTCCTCGCCACGGGCGACACGGAAGCGACGAAGACGACCGGACTTGTCCAGCGCATTCGCGCCGAAAAGGAAAAGCCGCTGGCGGATGTCTTCTGGTCCAGCGAAGTCTTTATGACGGATCGACTGGCCGAAGAAGGTCTGCTGGCGCCGCATACGGGCGCCGAGGCGGATGCGCGGCCTGAAGAGTTCCGTCATCCCGATCGGCTCTGGCATGGCTTTGCGCCGCGAGCGCGTGTGCTCGTCTACAACTCCGATCGCATCGATCCCAACGCCATTCCGACGCGTCTCATCGACCTTCCTTCCATGGCGCAGCGCGGGCGCGTGGTCATCGCTCGGCCGCAGTTCGGCACCACGCGAGGCCACTTCGGCTTTCTCTACGAGACATGGGGCGAAGACACATTTCGCGCCTGGCTCGAGGCGCTGGAGGCTCTTGATGTTCGCTTCCTTGATGGCAACGCCACCGTTGTGCGCGCCGTCGCATCCGGCGAAGCGGATCTTGGGTTGACTGACACCGATGATGTCTGGGCCGGGCAGCGCAACGGCTGGCCCGTCGATCTCATCTTCAGCACGCACGGCTTGCGCGCTGATGACACGATCGGGCCGATGCTGATTCCCAATACGGCGGCCGCCATCGCGGGCGGGCCGCATCCGGAGGAAGCCGCGGCTCTCATCGAGTATCTGCTTGGCGCGCAGGTCGAGCGCATGCTTGCTGAGAGTGATTCACACAACATTCCGACGCGCCCGGCGCTTGCCGCGGAGTTCATCGAGTACGCCCTTCCGACACCCGCGGCGCCCATGAGCGCCAGTGATGTGGCCGACTCGATGACGCCGGCGCTTGATGTGTATGACGAGGTCTTCGGAGGGTGACTTCCGGCCGCGCGCCGTCGTCCGGGCGCGCAGCGCCTGCGATACTCAGCGCAGGCTTGTGCGCTGTGTGCGTCATCATCCCCCTGCTTGGATTTTGCCGCGCGATTTTTGTTGATGGCGGCGCGTTGGAATGGACGCCCAATCTCAATCGTGCGGCGCCGCTGCTTCTCAAGACTGCGGGCGTCGCCCTGCTCATCGGCGCCCTGGCCACAGTTCTGGCGGCGCCCGTCGGCTGGCGATTGCGTCATGCCCGGCCGGCGACCGGCGCGATCGTGCTTGCGCCGCTGCTCCTGCCCAACTACATCGTCTACAGCGCTTGGGGTCTGCTGCGGGCTCCGGGCACAACACTCGGCGACGCGCTTGCGAACTCGTCGCCTGAAGTCATCAAAGCCGCATCATTTACCCAGGCGATCGGTGGGCTGGCGCTGTGGGCGTGGCCCATCGGCGCGATCATCATCGGCGCCGGCGCGCGAGCCATTGACAGCGCTTCGATTGACGCCCTGCGCGTCTGCGGCGCGGGGCGCGTTCGTTCAGCCATTGCGATCCTCAATATGCTTCGCGCCAGTCTTGCATGGAGCATTGGCGTCATCGCGCTGCTCATGCTCTCAAGCGCCGTGCCGCTGCATGTGGCGCAGATTGAGACATATGCCATCGAAGTGTGGCGCACGCTTGATGAATCCGGCGGCTCCCCTGCCGCGTTGGCCAGCGCATCGCCGCTGGTGCTGATCGCGATCGTCGCCGGCTGGCTGCTCGGCTCGCGCCTGCTTCGGGCGCCGAGTTTTGAGCCTGAGCAGCGGGAAGCCATTGAACATCAGTCGACGCGCGCGACATTGATCTACACGTGCATCCTCTGGCTCATTTCCGTCATCGCGCCGCTCACGCTGTTCCTCACGAATCTTCGAGAGACAGGCTCGCTTGTCAGGTTCTGGCGTTACTCGGGTGATGCAGTCGCATACAGCGCCATCACGGCGATGATCGTTGCGATCGCAGGCGCTGTCATCATGTTTTCGATGAGCGCGGCGCTTTCCGGCGCTTCGAACGGCGCACGACGGATGCTGTGCGCCGTATCGCTTCGTGTGTGGATCATCCTCGCCCTGCTGCCGGGTGTGCTGATCGGTGCGTCGCTGCAGCGCGCTGCGATCTTCGACGGGCTCTCGTGGATCTCAACGACACGGTTCGGCGTCGTGCTGAGCCATGTCATCCGCTTCGGCGCGGTTGCCGCGATCGCGGGCTGGTGGATGGCTGGCGCCGAGCCGCGCGCCCTTGTCGAAGCGCGAAGAGTCACGGGTGACGACAGTCTCCGAGCGTGGTTCCGCACCAGCGGCGTCCTGCAGCTTGGCGCGCTTTTCGGCGTCGCGATGGGCTGCTTTGCGCTGAGTCTGCATGAGATCGAGGCGGCCGTCACGCTCTCTCCACCGGGCGCCGCCAACCTCAGCCGGCGCATTCTTGATCAACTCCACTATCTTCGCATGGAGGAGCTCAACGCCGCTGGCGCCGGCATGCTCTTTCTGGGGCTCTTTCTCGGCATGATCGCATTGCTTGCCACATCGCGCACCTGGACGAAGCTGCGGCGGATTGCGCCGAGTGTTGTCCTGCTGCTCGCGCCGCTGCTGCTGATCGCCTGCGACTCCGGCCGCACGCAGCCCGGCGATGTGATCCGCGTCGATGTGCAGATCGGCGAGACGGGACGCGCGCCCGGCCAGTTCATCTATCCGCGCGCCATCGACGCCGATGGCCAGTCGCTGTGGATCATCGACAAGACGGGACGCGTCCAGCGACTGAGCGCCGAAGGCGAGCAACTGCTCGAGTGGGCGCTTCCCAGCATCGACAATGGCTTTCCAGTCGGCATCACCTGCGCGCCGGATGGCCTGATCTACATCGCCGATACGCATCAGCATCGCGTCCTTGCGCTGACGCCGCCGGAGAGGCCCGATGGCGAATATCAGATCGCATTTCAGTTCGGCGCGTATGGCGATGGCGACGGGGAGTTTTATTACACAACTGATGTCGCCGTGCAGATCGCTGATGATGGCGTCACGCCGAAGCGATACTTCGTCGGCGAGTATGGCGGCAACGATCGCATCTCCGTCTTTGACGCCGATCGAAACTTTCTCTTTTCTTTCGGCACGCCCGGCACAAGCGAGAGCGCCGCGTCGATCCAGTTCCAGCGCCCGCAGTCGCTCGCCTTCGATCAGGATGCGGATGAACTCATCGTCGCCGACGCCATCAACCATCGCGTCGGCCGATTCACCGCCGATGGCGAGCTGATCGCCTGGTATGGACGCCCCGGCGCTGCGCCCGGATCGGAAGATGGCGCGTTCAATCATCCCTATGGCGTGACGCTGATCGGCGATCGACGTGCGCTGGTCGCCGAGTTCGGCAATAATCGTGTGCAGATGATTGATCTCGACACCGGCGCCGGGCTTGGAACCTACGGCCGCGCAGGACGCGCCGAAGGCGAGCTTGCGTATCCATGGGGCATCGCGCATCTCGATGGCGTCGCGTATGTTCTTGACAGCGGCAACAATCGCGCGCTGGGCTTCCGTCCTGCCGCGAATCCAACCGGCGCCCGCGCCTCGGGCCATGATGAGGACATCGCCGGATGACCATCGGCCCGATCCAGTTTGATCAGCCCGTGTGGCTCGTCCTCGCGCCGCTTCTGTGGGTGTGCGCCTGGCTGATCGCGCGCAAGAGCCTGACGGGCCTGCACACGATCACGCGGCGCACGGCTCTTGCGCTGCGCTACATCGTCATTGGCGCCATCGCCTTCGCCCTGGCCGAACCCAACTGGCGCACGCCGAGTGAAGATGTCACCGTCATGGTCGTGCTCGATGAGAGCGCCTCCATGCCGCCCGGCGCCGCCGACAGCGTGAAGGAGTACATCGGGCGCGCCGCGACCACCAGCGAGATCGGCGATCGTCTCGGCGTCGTCACCGTGGCCGAGCAACCCTTCGTGCAGCAGCTTCCAAGCCCGCGCGCGCGTGAGGTCATCGTTGATTACGTCGGCGGTCGCGAGGGCACCGATCTCGCTTCTGGCGTGCGCATGGCGATCGCCGTTTTGCCCAAGGACACCGCCGGGCGCATCGCCGTCTTCACGGATGGCAATGAAACCTCCGGCAGTTTGCTTAGCGCAGCGCAGGTCGCTGCCTCCAGCGGCGTGCCGATCGATGTGCTGCCCATCGGCTACGACTTTGATCGAGAGATCATTCTCGAAAGCCTCATTGCTCCGCCCGCCGCCCGCGAAGGCCAGCCCATCAGCATTCGATTCGTCCTCAATGCGACACGCCCGACGCGCGGCCGTCTTTCGCTCTTGATCAACGATGCGCCGTACGACCTTGATCCTGACAGCGAAGGCGTCTCCGCGATTGTCGATCTCGACGAAGGCACGAATGTGCGCACCGTCACCATCATCGCCGGCAGACCGGGCGCCCAGCGATACGAGGGTTTCTTCGAGCCACTCGACTCTGACGGCGACACGATCACGCAGAACAACGAAGCCTCCGCCGTCACCTTCATCGGCGGCGAAGGCCGCGTGCTCGTCTACGCCGATGACATCGACGCCGCGACCGATCTCGTCAGCGCGTTGGAGAACTCCGCCTTTGAAGTGGATGTTCGCTCGACCACTGATGCGCACTCGTCACTCATCGAGCTTGGATCATTCGACGCCGTGGTGCTTGTCGATATCTCTGCCTACGCCTTCAGCGGCAAGCAGCAGGAGGAGCTGCGCGCGTACGTCCATGACCTCGGCGGCGGGCTGGTTGTCGTCGGCGGGCCCAACTCCTACGGCGCCGGCGGCTGGATTGGCTCGCCGCTGGCCGATGCGCTGCCAGTCAAGCTCGATCCGCCCGCCAAGCGTCAGATGCCTCGCGGCGCCCTGGCGCTGATCATGCATTCGTGTGAGATGCCGCAGGGCAACTTCTGGGGCAAGCAGACGGCGCTGGCCGCGATCGACACACTCAGCAGGCTCGATCTTGTCGGCGTGCTTGAATACAACTGGGGCGCCAATGGCTCTTACTGGGCGTATCCGATGGGGCCCAAGGGCGACGGCGCCGGCGCTCGTCGAGCGGTCAACAATCTCGTCTTCGGCGATATGCCAGACGTCTCAAGCGCGATGACCCTCGCGCTGCAAGGACTCGAAAAAGCTCAGGCCGGACAGAAGCACTGCATCATTATCTCTGATGGCGATCCGGCGCCTCCCTCGCAACGGTTGCTCGATCAGTTTAAAGCTGCAGGCGTCACCATCAGCACCGTCGCCGTCTTTCCGCATTCGTTCGGCATGAACAGCCCGGATGTCGGGAGGATGCGCGAGATCGCGGTGTACACCGGCGGGCAGTACTACACCATCCTCACGCAGGGTCAGCTTGCGACATTGCCGCAGATTTTCACGAAGGAAGCGCAGACGATCCGGCGCTCCCTCATCTGGGAAGGCGATCCATTCCAGCCCGAGTTCATCAACATGGGCGCCGAATCGCTTCGCGGCCTCGGCTCGTCCTTCCCGAAGATCAATGGCTACATCGTCACCGCCGATCGTGAGGGTCTTGCCGTCGTCTCACTGAAAGGCCCGGAAGGCGATCCCATTCACGCGCAGTGGCAGTATGGCCTGGGGCGCACCATCGCGTTCACATCGGATGCCGCGGCTCGCTGGGGTGTCGACTGGATCAACTGGAACGGCTTCAACGCCTTCTGGGAGCAGCAGCTTCGCTGGGCCATGCGTCCGACAGGCTCGGCCAACGTGCGCATCAACACGCGCACCGATGGTGATGACACCATCGTCACCATCGACGCCGTCACGACCGAAGGTGAACCGCTTAACTTCGCACAGACTTCGGCCCGCATCGTGGCGCCTGATGGCTCATCGGACGCGATGGAGCTTCGCCAGATCGGCGCGGGCCGCTATGAAGGCGTGTTTCAGTCCGACGATCCCGGCTCCTATCTCATCAACATGCGCTACAACGCTGCGTATGAGGATCAGTCCGGGCAGCCGAAGATCGAACGCGGCTCGGCGCAGGCCGCCGTCACGCGGCCCGTCTCCAAGGAGCATCGCGTTCTCAAGGACAACGCTCCCCTGCTGGTCGATACGGCAAGCCGCACGAACGGGCGCGTGCTGGATCGCAATCCGCTCATCGCCGACTTCTTCTCGCGCGAAGGGTTGGAGATGCCGGTGGCGCTCAAGTCCATCTGGCTGGCGATCGCGGCGCTGGCGCTGGGCTTTTTCCTGACGGATGTCGCCGTGCGCCGCGTGCGCATCGATATCGGCGCCATCCGCGCCTCGATCCGCCGCGCCATGACCAAACGCGAAAAGGCGAGCGAGTCGCAGCTTGAAGCCCTGCGCACGGCGAAGAAAGTCACGCAATCCCGCGTCGAGCAGGCGCAGACGGTCGCGCAGGAGACCATCGAGAAAGCGCCGAAGGCGGACAGGAAGGCGAAGTTCGAAGCGAAGCCGGACGCCGAGCCCATCCAGATCCTCTCCAAACCCATCGAGGACAAGCCCGCGCCCGCTCCGAAGAAGCCTGCGAAACAGAGCGACGACGAGGAAGAGGGCGGCATGTCCCGCCTGATGAAGGCCAAGCAGCGCGCACGCGACTCCATGCGACGCGAAGATGACACCAAGAACACAGACGATTCCAGCGGACCGGAGAAACCATGAACGCCAACGACACGCCGCAGACACCGGATGAAGTGCGCCAGCGCTGCGAGCAGTTCCGCGACACATTCAACGAGCTCAAGGACGAGATCGGAAAGATGATCGTCGGCCACGAGGACATCGTCGAAGGCGTGCTCATCACGCTCTTCGCCGGCGGCAACGTTCTGCTCGAAGGCGTGCCCGGCCTGGGCAAGACGATGCTTGTTCGCGCACTGGCCGAGTCGCTCACGCTGCCTTTCAGCCGCATCCAGTTCACACCCGATCTCATGCCGGCGGACATCATCGGCACGAACATCGTGATGGAGGATCCGGACACGGGCAGGCGGCGCTTCGAGTTTCAGCAGGGCCCGATCTTTGCGCAGATCGTTCTTGCCGATGAAATCAATCGCGCCACACCCAAGACGCAGTCGGCGCTGCTGGAAGCCATGCAGGAGCGCTCCGTCACCGTCGGCGGCCAGACGTTCATCCTCGACAAGCCCTTCCTCGTCCTCGCCACGCAGAACCCTATCGAACAGGAAGGCACCTACCCACTGCCCGAAGCGCAGCTCGATCGCTTCTTCTTCAAGCTCAACGTCGGGTATTCACAGCTTGATGATCTGCTGACCATCCTCGAGCGCACAACAGGCGCACACACGCCCGATCTGCAATCAAAGCTCGACGGCCCCGGCATTCTCGAAGCGCAGGAGCTTGTGCGCCAGGTGATCATCGCGCCGCATGTGCAGGAATACGCCGCCCGCCTCATCCTCGCCACACATCCCGAAGGCCGCTTCGCCACGGAGATCACGAATCGCTACATCCGCGTCGGCGCCTCTCCTCGCGGCGCCCAGGCGCTCATCCTTGGCGCCAAGGTGCGCGCCCTGTGCGACGGCCGCTACCACGCGTCCTACTCCGATGTGAAAGACGTCGCCCTCTTCGCCCTGCGCCATCGCGTGCTGCTGAACTTCGAGGCCGAAGCTGATCGCGTTCGCGCCGATGACATCGTGCATCGATTGATCGAACTGACATCCACGGAGCCGGTCGGCGTCTGACATTCGCGCATGCTCCGCACCGAATCCCCAACCCGGCCCGCCACCATCGACGAGCTGCTCGACGCGAAGCTTATCGCGCGCCTCAATCAGCTTGACATCGCCTCGCGCAAGGTTTTCACCGGCAAGCTCAAGGGCGAGCGTCGATCCAAGAAACGCGGCGAGTCCGTCGAGTTCGCCGATCATCGGCCCTACGTCGTCGGCGATGATCTGCGCCACATCGAC
The DNA here is from genome assembly GCA_032355985.1 of Sarcodiotheca gaudichaudii. Classification (NCBI taxonomy): domain Eukaryota; phylum Rhodophyta; class Florideophyceae; order Gigartinales; family Solieriaceae; genus Sarcodiotheca; species Sarcodiotheca gaudichaudii. Next base: position 552,728 of record JAUKVZ010000002.1, read on the forward strand.
TGGAACATCTACGGGCGCCTCGATCGCTTCTTCATGAAGCTCTTCCTTGAGGAAGAAGATCTCTCGCTGCATGTCATTATCGACGCCTCCGCTTCGATGGACTGTGGCGATCCCAGCAAGTTTCTCTTCGCCCAGCAGGCCGCGGCTGCGCTGGCCTACATCGGTCTTGTCAATCTCAATCGTGTCGCACTCACTGCCATCGGCGGCGTGCATGAGAACCCGGACGAAGCGGAAGTCGCCGCGGACGCAGGCGGCGTCCTCGCGCAGATTCGCAACCTTCGCGGGCGCAGACGTGTGCATGACATCTCCCGCTGGATCTGCTCACTTGCGCCCGGCGGCTCGACGAGCTTCGCCGAATCATGCAAGCGCATCGCGCTGAGCCGCCAGGGCAAGGGCGTCATGGTCGTGCTTTCCGACATGTTTCAGAAGGAAGGTTACGAAGATGGCCTGCGCTATCTCGTCGGCCATGGCTACGACCTCTTCGTCATCCAGACGCTCAGCCCGCAGGAAGTCGACCCATCCATCGGCGGCGATCTTCGCCTCAAGGATGTTGAAGATGGCGATCGCGCCGAAGTCACCATCAGCGCGCCTTTGCTGAAGCGCTACAAGGCCAATCTCGGCGCCTATATCGACGAGCTTCGCACGTTCTGCGCTCGGCGTGAGATCACGCTGCTCACCGTGCAATCCGACACGCCTATCGAGACGCTGCTGCTCGATTACCTGCGCACGCGAGGTCTGCTGCGATGACGTGGGTCACTCCATGGCTGGCCGGCGGACTTGCGAGTGTCATGATCCCTGCGCTGATCATCCTCTACTTCCTGAAACTGCGACGGCGGGATGTCGAGATCTCAACGACGCTGCTCTGGAAGAAGGCCATCCAGGACATGCAGGCCAATGCGCCATTCCAGAAGCTTCGCCGCAACATTCTGCTGCTCCTTCAACTGCTTGCGCTGATCCTCGGCCTGCTTGCGATCGGCCAGCCTGAGATGCGCGCCCAGAGCGCTCCCGGCGGGCGCTTCGTGATCATGATCGATCGCAGCGCCAGCATGAAGACGATCGATGCGCTCGATCTCGACGATCAGCCCATCTCCCGCCTCGATCGCGCCAAGCTTGAAGCCGACGCCCTCGTCGAGAACATGCGAGAGCCATCCATCTTCGGGCGCGACTCGCGCGATGAGGCGATGGTCATTGCGCTGGACGCCGGCGCCGAAGTCGTGCAGAGCTTCACCTCGGATAAGGCGCAGCTGCAAAGCGCCATCGAATCCATCCGCGCTCGCGATGCCGCAAGTGAGCTTGATGAAGCCGTGCGCCTTGCCGGGGCGTACGCTCAACCAGTCCTTGAAGAGGGCCGCGGCCTCGTCGCACAGGCCACCGCGCCCATCTATCTCTGGTCCGACGGCCGCCTTTCAGACGCCTCCCGCGTCAGCCTTACACCCGGCACACAGTTTCAGTACAAGCGCCTCGGCGAGCCCGACACGAACAATATCGCCATCACCGCCTTCCGCACCGTGCGCGCCTATGACGATCCCACAAAGGTCTCCGTCTTTGTCGGCGTGCAATCGACTGATCCCGAGCCGCGCCAGGTTGATGTGGAGCTTTCCGTCGGCAACATCGTCGCCGCGATCAAGACGGTCGACATCCCCGGAGCCGAAGAGCCCGGTGATGGCTCCCCTGCGCGCGCCGCCGGCGGCGTCGTCTTTCGTCTGCAGCGCAGCGAAGGCGCACTGCTGCATGTCTCCATCGATTCCGACGACGATCTGGAGGCTGATGATGAAGGCTGGCTCGTGCTGCCTCCGGCGCGCCGGTTCAGCGTGCTCTATGTGTCAACCGCGCCGAGCCTGCTGCTTGATGCGCTTGAAGCGCTGGAGCTGTCCAAACTCACCGTCGCCACGCCGAGTCAGTATCAGAACATGGTCAGCGAAGGCGCAGACGCCGCGTATGACGTCATCGTCATGGATCGCTGGGCGCCGGATGAGATACTGGCGCCCGGCGCCTATCTCATCATCGGCGCCGTGCCCGAAAGCGACGAATCGCTCGAACGTCCCGACGACTCAGGCGACGCCGGCAGTGTGATCATCGACTGGCGCCGCGAGCATCCTGCGCTGCAGAACGTCAGCTTCGACGCCGTCTTCATTACAGACTCCATTTCCATCCCGACGGGCGAAGGCGCGCGTGTGCTTGCCCAGTCCGACAAGGGCGCGGCCATCGTCGAACAGACCAACGAAGACTCCCGCGCCATCATCGTCGGCTTCGACATCATGAAGACGACGCTCGTCTGGGATTACAACCTTGTGCTCTTCCTCGCCTCCAGCGTCAGCCATCTCGGCGGCGAGCTCGGCGTCATCGGCGCTGATCGCCTCCAGCCCGGCGGCGCCATGAGCACGCGCCTGCCGCCCGGCGCGCAGAACGTGCAGATCAAGACACCCTCCGACGAGACGTTTTCACTGTCGCCGGCAGCCGATGGCCGCGTGACGTTCGGCCCAACGGTCGACGCCGGTCTCTATCTCATCCAATGGGAAGGCGAAGGCGGCCCGACCGATGCGCCCCTCTCCGGCGGCCGCCAACAGCGCGCCATTGCGCTGAATCTGCTCGATCCCTTTGAAAGCCAGGTCGGCGCCGTCGAGTCGATTGATCTTGCTTCGGCAGTCGTCGAAGACGCAGGCGCCGGCGGCGCAGCAATTCTCGAGCGCCGCAAGCTGTGGCCGTGGCTCTTGCTCGCCGCACTGGGCGTCGTCATGCTCGAATGGTATGTCTACAACCGCAAGGTGCAGTTCTAGATCTGCGTCGATCGCTTCGGCGCCGGCCGCCGCTCCGCGCCATCGCGCACGCGCACGACCACGAGCGTCTTGTCGTCCGTCTGCTCCTTGAGCCCGGCGAAGCGGTTGGTGTCCCACAGCAAACGGCGGCAGGTGCGCTTCGCCGAGGCGTTCGGCTCCTTCGTCAGCGTGTCCACCAGCGATCGGCGCACGCGATCCGTGCCGAACTTCTTCTCCTCGAAGTTCAGCGTATCGGGCAGACCGTCTGAATACGCGATCAGCACATCGCCCGCCTGCAGGTCGACCGACCCACGCTGGTATCGCTGCGACGCATCCACACCCACGGCCATGCCGCCGGTCGAAAGCTCAGTGAGCGCCACTTCAGATCGCGTGCCATCTTCGGCGCGATGCGAGATCAGCGGGCGATCATGCCCGGCATTGCAGTACGTCATCCGCAGCGAATAGGGATCGATCACGCCGTAGAAGATCGTCGCAAACTCATTGGCCAGCGTGTCGCGGCACAGCGCCTGATTCGTTCGCGCGATGATCTCATCCAGGTCATACAGATCCCGCGCATGCGCCCGCAGGCTCGCGCGAACATGCGACATCAGCAGCGCCGCCGCCACACCCTTGCCGACCACATCGCCGACAACAATGCCCAGATGACCTTCCAGATCGAAGACGTCGTAGAAATCGCCGCCAAGCTCAAAGCATGGCTCGTGCGATGCAGCGATATCCAGCGGCTCGACCAGCGGCAGTTCGTGCGGCATCATCCGGCGCTGCACATCAGCCGCAAGCTGCACCTGCCGATTCACGCGCCGGTTCAGACGCTGCGCTTCAAGCAGCTCCGCATTGGCGATCGCCGCGGCAAGCTGCTGAGCGACCGACTGCACCAGCCCGCGTTCACTCCCGCGAAACGCTCGCTCCTCCACGTGGAAAAGCGTGATCGTGCCGATCGCGCGCCCGCGAAAGACCAGGCCCGTCCGGATCAATGAAGCCAGGCGTGACGCCGCCATCGCTTCACGCAACGCCTCGGCGCGACCCTCATCGCTCACGTTCAGGCAGACGACTTCGTTCGCCAGCGCATCTTCATCCAGCGATTCATCCGTCGGCAGCAGCGCCGGATCGATCACGCCGCCCGAGTTCGTCAGCGCGCTGGCCGCGACCTTCAGTTCGCCCGTCTCTGAATCAATCAGCCGGATCACACCCGCGTCGGCGCCAAGCAACTCGACGGCCGTCTCCAGCCCATGCTGAATCATGTCCTCGAGCTCGCCGACGCCCACGAGCATCGACGAAAGCCGATACAGCGCCTGCAGCTCCTCGGCGCGTCGGCGCTGGGCAAGCTCTCGATCGCATGCCTCACACACCGTCGCCGCCAGCCGCCGGATGAACTCCAGCGCGCTCTTGTCCTCGTCCTCGGTGCGTTCGCGTCCCTCATCGGGCAGCACTATGTGGCCGATCACGAAACCATCGACTTCGATCGCCGTCGAGAGATCGCGATCACGCGTCGTCCCGCCGCCATCGACGACGGGCGGGCGAATCTCCCAACCCTGATCCTGACCCGCAACGATCGAAGCGCCGATCCGATCGCGCAGCACCACCGCCCGACCGAGCAGACGCTCCGCGGAGTCACACAGACGGGCGAGCGAGCCGTCCGTCAGAAAGTCCGTGATGGAGATTGATGATTCCTGCATTGCTGACACACGCGCCGCGCGGCGAATCCGCGACGCCCGACCAATACTCTCTCTTGCCTCTCAGAAAAAGCGGGACGACCGAAGTCCCGGCGCCAACAGTAGGCGCCCTCCCGCGCAAAATCAGTCCGTCAGCCAGATCGTTCGCAGCACATCAAAGAGCGGATCGGGCTGCGTGTTCAGCGAATCATCGATCCGATCGATCGCCCGGAACGCATGACGAACGTCCGTCTCATCGCCGACCTGCCAGCCGACATACGCCAGCACCATCGCCGACTTCCGCCCGAAGTCTGAATCGCGGCGCGTCGCTTCGCGCAACGCTTCACGAATATTCGTCAAACGCTCATCATCGACCATGACCTGCCGATCAAACTTCACACTGATCAGCTCCGGATTCACGACCAGAAGCTGCTCCAGATTCGTCGCGGCGGACTTGAATAGCCCCGCGCCGATCTGCGCATGAATGCGGCCGGCCGCCGCCATCGGATCGCCCGGACGCAGGCGAAGCGCCGTGCTGAACGCCTCCTCGGCCGCGAACCACTTGTGACGCGCCAGCAGCCCCTGCGCCTTATCCATCTGACGATCAAAGAGCGTTCGCTCCCCATCGCCGATGTTCCGATGCAGCGTTGAGATACGAGGCGCCTTCTGACCGATCAGAGCCTTCGCATCCTTCATCAGCTGGTCGCGTTCCTCCTCGGCCGGGCTGAATCGCTCGTCGTCATTGTTATTTCGGGCGCGGCTCTTGGAGATCCGCTCGCTCAAATCGCGAAGCGTCTTCTCAAAGGGCGTCTCATCCTCTTCCGCATCCGCCTCGTCGTCCTCTTCGGCGAGTTCGGCGCCCGCCGTCGATGTCGGCTGGATCCCCGTATCAGCGGGCTTGGCCCACTTGCTGATCAACTCCTCCGCTTCGGTCACGTCGGCGTCCGACTCATCATCAGACTCCTCCTGCGCCGGCGGGGCGAAGGACTCGCGCAGCTCTTGAAGCGCACGCGTGTAGTCGGGACGATCGGATTCGACGCGATCGCTGATGCGCGATGTCACTCGATCATCTTCGGGGCCTTCTTCGATCTTCCCGCCGATGCGATCCGAAGGCGCCTGGCCCGGCCGACGCTCAACCGGCGCCGCATCCTCATCCTCTTCCGTCTCGAAGGGAGAGTAGGGACCGGACTCGGGAACCTCGGGAATCTCGAATCGCGCCGCGGGATAATCCGGCGCGTACTGCGTCGTCAGCCCGCGCAAAGGCGAGGCGACGGTGTATTTCGTGGCGCCCTCTTCCGTCTGCTCTGCGGCAATTCGTCGAGGCGAAAGCACAGCCGTGCTGTAGCCAAGGGCCGAGGAGCGCAGCGCGCCCTGCTGCAGGCTGAAGGGGTCGTACATGGACGTCGGCAGATTGCGCGCCTGATCCGTGCCCACGACCACATCGCCGAACGTCGACGCGCCGGAGCGAATCGCAATCGGGATGGGAGCATTCGGATCAATGAAGCCGCCTGTCGCGTAGGCATTCTGCCGCATCATCGCATCGATGCCGCGCAGCCCCTGCAGGGCGAAGCCCGAATACAGCGAGTCGCGCTGAAAGGCGAACTCATCGTTGGAGCCGAGCTCGCCGCGAAAGTCCTCTGTCGCCGCGTATCCAACCGACCCGCGAAACGAAGCGCCGCCCGGCGCGTTGCCCGTCACGATCGCATTGCGATATTGCAGCTCGGCCTGCAGATCCGAAACCCGGCTGTTGCGCCCGCCCGACCCGAAACGAAGGTTGTTATCCAGCGCTCGTCCGTCGCCCAGCGCATCCTGAGCCGGCGCGTCGTGAGCGATGACGAACGTAGCGGCGCAGATTCCGATCAGTGCTCTCGTCTTCATGATCTCAATGCCCCCTGGGCCCGGATGGGGCCGCAGATTCTTCAGTCGGCAAAGTTTAGACCCGCCGATCACGCGCGTGTTCACCCGCGCACGAAAACACCCCCGGACGCCCCCTACAGCGGGTCCAGAAAGCCCCAGTCGCACAAATGCCTCACATGAAAATCAGCTGAGATGGATCACGTGGCCCGGCGCCTTCAGGGCTCGACGCACGCTTTCCGGCGCCGGCTTATTCGGACTCACGATGTAGTAGACCAGATCCCCGTTGCGCCAGATGAAGCACGGGTTCGCGCCGGAGGAGGCCTCGTCGGCGCAGTACAGCTCGTTGGTGGCAAACGTCACATCCGTGGGCGCATGCTGGATGAAGACGCTGATCTCCTGATCCGGATCCTCAACCGATCGATAGATCAGATGCACCGAGGAGCCGCCGCCCGGAACGCCGCACCGACCCAGCCCGACGAACTCGTACCCGGTGTCGCCGATGTCCAGAGAGGTTGGCGCCTCGCCCAGGTGACTCGTGGCGAACTTCGTCGCCTCCTCAACATTGCGATGCACCAGCTTCGCGTTCTTGTGATCCGAATCCGTCATGCACCGATCATGGGCGCCTTCAACGAAGGAGACGGCTTGCGCTCCGTAGTCGCTCCAGCCCTGCGGCATCAAGGGCGTCGACGTCGAGCGAACGATGATCGACACCGTCAGCGCCATCACCACGATCGCGGCGATCGCCAGGAAGCCGCGCCCGCCCGACCAGAACGAACGCGAAGTCGTCGCGCGTCCGCCGATCGTCGTCGGACCGTCATAGCCCTCGAGCGTCTGCGCGACCGAATCACGAAGCGACGCGGGGGCGCTTTCAGCGCCGAGACTCTGCGCGACGCTTTCACGCAAATTTCGTTCAAAATCGATCCGCTGCTGATCCTCAGGATGCTCCGCCAGATGCGCCTCAAGACGCTCCTGCTGCGCCGGCGTCAGCTCACCATCAGCGGCGCAGCGCAAGAGCTGGGCGATCGAAAGCTCATCCGAACCCGAACTGTGTCTGCGGCTGCCGCTGCTCATGAATCCTGCTCACCAACGCGGACACCTAACTCGTCCGCAAGCTCAGATAGCGAATCAGCGAGAATCTTTCTCGCACGATGCAGACGGCTCATCACCGTCCCGATGGGCAGATCGAGGATGTCCGCGATCTCCCGATACTTCAATCCTTCCACGCCCCAGAGCATCAGCACACTCCGGAACTCCGGCTTGAGATCCTCAACGCCCGCCTTCAATCGCCCATCCACGTGATCCCAGTCAAACGACTTCAGATCCCATGCCGGGGGCGCCTCATCCGGCGCCGGCGAACCTTCATCAGCCTCGAAGAACTCTTCGACGACCATCGGACCCCTCGATTCCCTTTTGATCTTCGTTCGAAAGATGTTGTAGAGAATCGTAAACAGCCAGGGGCGAATGCCGCCCCCCTTTTCCTCATAGCGCTCCGACGATCGAAGCGCCCGCAGATACGTCTCCTGCACCAGGTCGGCCGCATCCTGCGGCTTCCTCGTCAACTGCATCGCCAGGCGATGCAACGAATCCATGTGTTCGAGAGCGAGACGCTCAAACTCGGATCGATCCACAAGTGACCCCTCGCTCGACAGGAAGAACCATCGCCGGCCCGGGACTATTCCCCCCAGACCCGCGCCAGTCGCCATAGTAGCCGCGCCATATGGCCCCACACTCAAATAAGGCGCCGCTGGGCCGTCCTAAGCCTGTCCCTCGTCCTTATCAGGCCCAGACTGCCCTCCGCGGCGCTCCCGCGCCCGACGCCTGGCCGCCAGGAGATCGCTTGTCGTGCCCTCGGACTTCTCGGTCTTCTTCTCTTCCTTCGCGCTTTTCGGACGCGTCTTCCCGCCTGACCGCTGAGCCCGAAGCGCCTCCTGAATGGCCGCCCGGCGCTGGCGCTCCGCCTCCAGCTTCTGCTCGGCCGTCACGCTCTTCGCCGGCGCAGGCTTTTCTTCCCGAGGCCTTTGAACCTTCGGCGCAGCCTTCGTTGGCTCGCCGGCGCCCTTCGATTCCTCCGGATGCCGCCCCGGCAGATGCGCATGCTCGCGCAAGCCCGCCAGCGTCGCCGCGGCTCGATCGCTCTGCTCACGAAGGCGCTCGCCAGCGTGCTGCCGAATATCGGCCGCGATCTCGCGCGTGATCAATCGATCCCACGCCACGCGCCGCGTCGCGACATCCAGCAGGAACACACACAAGCTCCACAGCACCAGCAATCGCCAGATCGGAGTCGTCGAACGCTTGGGCGTCACACCCGTTCGATCAAAGAGCGCATCGGCGTTCGGCGCGCCTTCATAGGTGAACACACGCCCGCCCGTCTCCTCCGCCACCCGGCGCAGCAATGTCAGATCCGAACGCATCTGCGCATGCTCGGCGCCGCGCGGGCGGCTCGTTCCCGCCACCACCGGCGCAAGACGCCTCTCGCCCTGCTTTGGAAAGAGCGCCACCACATATGCGCCCGAACGCTCCGCCGGCACGCTCGCCTCATACGCGCCCGGCCCCGTCTGCGACAAGCGCACATCGATCGGCTCGCCAATACCCGGCGGATACACCTTCCCGCCAACCGTCAGCAGATCCAGCGGCCGCGCTGCCTCATCCGCCACATCCAGCCGCAGCCGAAGCTGTCCATCCTCGACATCGGCCGCGAACTCGTATGTCGATGTCGAAGGCGGCCGCGCCATCGATCGCGCCATCTGCGTCCACATTCGCCGGTATCCCGGCCACGCCAGCCACGAACGCGCCCACAAATGCGCATCCGATGTAAACGCCGCCACGCGCCCCAGACCCACCTGCCAGTGCGCAAGCAACGGCTCGCCCTCCGGCGTCTGCGCGCTGAGCATGATCTGCGGCGCATCCTTGCGAGGCTGCGTCAGCACGATGCCATACAGCGAAGGCCAGTTGCGACCCAGACCCGTCGTGATCGGCGAACCCGAGTTCAACACCCGCGGCTGAAACGCTCCTTCGCGCACGAAGGGCTCGAACACAACGCGAATCTCCTTAATAAAGATCCGCGGCAGCACGTTCGGATCAATCACGCGATGAAACGATCCATCGCCGATCCGCGCAACCTCGCGCAGCGTGTTCACATCCGCCTGATCGCCGACGGAGATCGTCGATGTCGTGATCCCCTGCTGACGCAGCGACTCGGCCACCGCAAATCCCTGCGAGGGCGGCCCCATCGATTCGCCATCAGAAAGCACGATCACATGCTTCACATGCGCTTCGACGGCCGCCAGCGCATCGCCGGCCGCCTTCATCGCCGGATACAGATTCGTCCCGCCATCCGGCGAGATGCCCAAAATCCGATCGCCCGTCGTCTGTGGATCCGTGTTCGGCGCCAGCGGCACGACCGTTCGATGCATATTGCTGAACGCGATCACACCCACCAGATCCGCCGGATCCAGCGTCTTGATCGCCATCGCCGCCGCGTTATTCGCAATCTCCTGCTGCGTGCGCGCCCCGCCCAGCACCGTGCGCCCCATCGAGCCGGATGAATCCAGCACAATCATGATCGCCGCCTTCGGCGCAACCATCCGCTCCGGCAGCTTCAGTTCAACAGGCAGAATCTCCGCCACCGACGTCTGCTGCCATGCGCCGGCGCCGAAGGAATCCGGCCCGCCGATCATCACCAGCCCGCCGCCCAGCTCACTCACATACACGCTCAGCAGATCCTGCGACGAGCGATCGATCTCATCAGCGCCGACATTCTGCAGCATGATCAGATCGTGTTCGTGCAGCGCCAGCAGATCATCAGGAAAGGCGCTGGGCGCGATCACCTCAACATCAATGCCCGCCTGCAGCAGTGTGTTCGTCAGCGTCGCGCCGGCGCCATTGGGATCGCCATCGCTCACGCCGTCAACCATCAGCACCGTGCCCTGCCCCGGCGTCACCGTCACAGCTTCGCCGGAGTTGTTCGTCATCAGCCCATCAGCTGCGGCCTCATCCGGCTCGAAGATCGCCTCGAAGCGATGAATCTTTCGCGGCGCAAGCTGCAGCTCCACAAGCTCGACACTGCGTCCCGGCGGAACCGTGATCCGCTTGCCCGATCCCTCTTCATCGCGGCTGATATCCACAGGCCGCCCGTCATAGAAAAGGCGCAGCGTTCCCGTCGTCGCCCCCGTCGAGCGCAAGCCCACGCGCACATTGATCGTCGCCTCGCTGGACGCCGCAGGAGGAACATCCACGAACTCCACAAGCGTCTCATTGCGCACGCGATACGCCAGTGGCAGCACATCGATCGGGGCGCCTTCGACGCCGCCGCTCGCCATCGCTTCCTGCACCGCCTCCATGGCGTCGCCGGAGGTTTCATTGCCATCACTGATCAGCAGCAGCCGCCCGGCCGCATCCGGCGGAAAAAGCGACAACCCGAATCGCACCGCCTCTTCGATGTTCGTTCCTTCAACAAGGCGCACATCAAGCGACAGGAAGTCAAGATCATCCACTGGCCCGCCGCCCGCACGCGGCGCCGCCACCGCGATGCTCGCTCCGTCAAACACGACGACGCCGAAGAGATCATCGACATCACGATCCGAAGCCGCCTGCCGCAGCCAGTCCTTCATCGCCTCCGTCGCCGCCACCGGCGCATCAGTGGCGCGATCCTCGAGCTGCACAAAGTTCCGCACCGAATCCGACACATCAACGATGGCGACCACGGCCAGCCGATTCGTCTGACGCACCGTCGAAGCGCCCGCAAGCGCTGCCGCCAGCAGGAGAAGCAGCAGCGCCCGCGCGATGACACCACTCCACGCTCGCATGCGGCTCATCGAATAGAACCACTTCAGCGCCAGCCATCCCAGCGGGATCGCCGCAAGCGTGATCAGCAGCCACCAGATGTCAGCAAAGTGCAATCCCAAGATGGAAGTCTACGCGCTGCCCCCTGAAAACGTCCCTTACGCCCCACCAGGCCCGCCCGATGCAACAATTCGCTTGGACGTGCGAACCCTCATCTGTAAGGTTGGATCAGCGGCCGATGGCCGCCCTCCAGCCCCCAGGGCCCACGATCGGCTCCCGGGTCACGCAGGCGATCGTTATCGGCCTGATCAGACCAGTCGTCACGCTCAAGGAGCAACCGAGAGATGCAGATATTGACCGCTCGCTCACGCAATCACGCGCTCATTGCGATCGCAACAGCCGCCGCCACGCTCGCGGGCGCCACCGCGCATGCGCAGCATGACGCCGACCTGATGACCGCAAAGATGGAGGCCATCGCCAAAGCGCGCTACGGCGACAACGCGAAAGTCCTCGCACTTCGACCGGCCGGCCCCAACACCACGCCTGTGGTCGAAGGTCAGTTCGGCGCCGCGGCCGTCGATCGAGGCGTCTGCCCCGAGACGCGTATCGATCACTTCACCGATCCCGGCACGCCCGTCTCGGTCCCGGGCTTCGGCATCAATGAGGAATGCGCCGTCGTCCTCCAGGCGCCCGCCGGCGACTACCCGATCGAGATCGTCAAGATCGGCGTCGGTTGGTCTTCCGCAGGTGGCGGCCAGCCGCAGTCACTTGAAGACTCGCTCCGCCTCTACGCCGGCGGCCTCGGAAGCCTTGGATCGCCGCAATGGTCCGTCGATGGCCCCGTCCTCACCGATGGCGCCATCAATGAGTTCGACATCACCATCGACGGCGTCGGATCCCGCATCATCAACTCCGGGCCCTTCACCATCAGCCTTCGCATGGCCAACTCGCAAGCCCCCGGCGACGCGGCGCCGTTTCACGATGGCGACGGATGTCAGGCGGGCGGCAACAACCTCATTTTCGGTGACATCGGACTTGGCCTGCAGTGGTTCGACGCGTGCGCCATCGGCATCAGCGGCGACTGGGCCATGTACGCCGTCTACATCCCCGCAAACTGCGGCCCGGCGAACGACTGCGATGGCAACGGCACCGATGACGCCATCGATATCGCCATGAACCCGTCGCTCGACTGCGATTCCAACGGCGAGCTCGATTCCTGCCAGATCGAAGAGACTCCCGGACTCGACGCCAACATGAATGGCATCCTCGATTCCTGCGAGCCGCCCCCATCATGCCCCGCCGACATCACCGGCAACGGCACAGTCAACGCCGCCGATCTCGCCGAACTGCTCGGCCTGTGGGGCCCCTGCCCGTAAACGCGGCCTGAGGTCGACACTTTTCAGCCTTTTCAGGGCCCGGACGCTCATCCCGTCCGGGCCCTTTCCATGCACGAATGCCGCAAGAACCAGCCGAACCCCCTGCTACACTCTGGGGCTCACCATGCCCGCGACCAAAGCCAATCCGACCGACGACGTTCAGTCCGTCGCCTTCGTCAGCCTGGGCTGCCCGAAGAACATCGTCGACTCCGAGAAGATGCTCGGCCTGCTTGCTGAAGATGGCCTCGCCATCGTCTCCGACGCCGAAGGCGGACTCGCCGATGGCGCCGACGCCGTCGTCATCAACACCTGCGGCTTTCTCGAAGCCTCCAAAGACGAATCCCTCGGCGTCATCAAGGAAGCCATCGAACGCAAGGAAGAAGGCGCACTCAAACGCGTCATCGTCGCCGGATGCCTCGTCCAGCGCCATCGCGCCAAAATGCTCGAGTGGGCCCCCGGCATCGACGCCATGATCGGCGTCTTCGATCGCGATCACATCGTCGAAGCCGTACGCGGCGAAAAACGCGCCCGCGAATCGCTCGACTCCGCCGACAAACCCAACTACTGGATCGCAGGCAATGCGCTGCAGGCCGCACAGGATCGCGGACGCGACATCACCGGCCTCACCGTCAACGGCAAGGACGGCAAGGGCCTCGGCTACTTCGAAAAAGACAACGCGCGACTGCGCATCACGCCGCGCCACTACGCCTACCTGCGCGTCAGCGAAGGATGCAATCAGGCTTGCGCCTTCTGCACCATCCCCTCCATCCGAGGAAAGATGCGCTCCAAACCCATGAACGCCATCATCGAAGAAGCGCGCGAGCTCATCGCCGACGGCGTTTTTGAACTCAATCTCATCGGGCAGGACACCACAAGCTACGGCGACGACATCGGCATCGGCATCAATCAGACAGCAGCCGGCGGCCTTCCCGCCATGCTTCGTTCAATCAACGATGTCATCGACCAGCGCGCCGCCGGCGCCGGATGGGCAAGGCTCATGTACGCCTACCCCTCCACCTTCACCGACGAGATGATCGACACGATCGCCGAGCTTCCGCACGTCCTCAACTACATCGACATCCCGCTTCAACACGCCAGCGATGCGATGCTGACCGCCATGCGCCGCCACGTCAGCGCCCAGCAGCAGCGTGAACTCATCTTTAAGCTGCGCGAGCGCATCCCCGGCATGGCCATCCGAACGACGTTCATCACCGGATTCCCCGGCGAAACCGAAGCAGATCACGAGCAGCTTCTCGAATTCATCGACGAAGTCGGGTTCGACATGCTGGGCGTCTTCCAGTACTCCCGCGAAGACGGCACACCCGCCGGCACGATGGAAAAGGATGACACGCTCCGCGTCCCCGATGAAGTCAAGGCTCGCCGCGAACGCGAGATCATGGAGCTTCAGCAGCGCATCGCCTTCGAACAGGCGGACTTCCTCGCCGAGCAGTTCGACGAAAACGATCCGACCGAATCCGGCGCACGCTTCGATGTGCTGATCGACGAGCGCGCCAGCGCCACAGGCGTCGCCACAACCGGCGTCTCCGATGGCGGAGATCTCTACAAAGGCCGCGCCTACTTCCAGGCGCCCCTCGTCGACTCCACGACATTCGTCCAGTCACGCCAGCGACTCAGCCCCGGCGAGCTCATCCGCTGCGTCGTCGTCGCCGCCGACGGCTACGACCTCGTCGCACGCCCCGTCGAAGAGATCGAGCGGGGTGTTTCACTACCCATCCTGGGTTCGTGATCCACGTTCAGTCTTGTTCGAAACCCGAGACTACTTGCCGCCGGACTGCGTAGTTGTAGTCGTCGTCCCGCCGCCTGTCGCCGTTCCCGTTGAAGGAACGATCGGCACATAGCGCCCCGTTCGAAACGCCTGCGTGTCTGACTGAGGCCAGAAGGGATAACCATTGATCTGCCGCTGGATGTAATCCGGCGCGTTGACCAGCAGCGAGTTGTTGTAGAACCGCGCCGAAGCGCCGTCGCCGCCGTTATCCACCCATTCCTCAGGCTCGATCACAGTCACCATGATGTTGATGATCTGCTGCGCCTGATCGGCGCGGCTGGTGCGCTCCGCATCGCTCTGATCATCCTGGAAGATGCTGCCGCCGCCGCCACCTTCGGACTGATTCAGCACGGAGTCCAGATCAAGCGTCGGCGCATTGGTGAAGTTCGGAATCGTGTACAGCAGATCGTCGATCGGATAGATCTCCAGCCGCTTGAACTGATTCAGCCGTGACTTCGGCCCGAACTCCATCGTCCCGGCGTCGGAAAGCTGCCAGGTGTTCCCGCTGAAGGAGTTCACCTCGGCGCGCTTCATCACGCGCTCCAGAAGCGCAAGCAGCGTCACATTCTCAACCTTCACCGTCACTTCAAAGTCAGGATCAAGCCCATCGGAATGACGCTCGTCAATCCACAAGGGCTCCAGCGGCGCCGTGGACACCTGCGCGATGAAGTCCACCACGTCTTCCAGACGCTGCTCGGTGAGCTCTACCGAGATCGGCTTCATCATCTTCGCCAGCGTTCGCGCCCGCGGATCGACAGGCTCGACGTATCGCGTCGTCCCGCGCGTCGTCTGCTGCGCAAGCGCAGTGGCGCTGAATAGACCCGTTCCCAGGACGAGCATCGCAACGCCCGCCCCGCCGATGATCATGCGTGTTCTCATAGCCGGATACTCCTCGCTCGCGAGGGAACGACCTGATCAATCGTATCCCGGGTCCGTCTCTCGGCGCGCACCTTGGGCGCCCTTCTCAGGGTTAGATGCGCCAGGGCTCGGCTGGTTCCGAGCCCGCTTGCCGCACACTCACAATTTCGGCCCAAACCCCCGCCGGTTCCCCTCAAACCGGCCTTATTCAGACGCCCGACGCCCCGCCGACATCGATTCCAGCGCCTCCGTCAGCGTCAAAAGGGCGATCGCCGAAGCCTCGATCGTCAATGTCTGATCCCACGGCGCCAGCCGGATCCCGCCCAGCGAGCGCTCCTCATCCTGAAACATATGCATCTCATCCTCCGCCACCTGAAGCTGCATCAGGAAGCGCAACGCCGCGATCAGGTGCGCCGCCTCCGGCGCACGCTCATCAGCCTCCGTCAACCGAGGCTCACCCAGCATCGTCGCGCAGAACGCCACCGGCCGGAATGTCTGCCAGCTCGGCAAAGGCGCACGCGACGCCGTAAACAGCACGCCGCCGACAAGATCAGGCTCCATGTCCGCGGCATCCGCATTCGACAGCTGATGATCCCACACGATCTTCCGGAACCCTCGCAGCGCAACCGCCGAGGGAATCTGCGCACCATCTTCAACAAGCGCAAGCTCCGCCCAGCCGATCCACGGCATCACGGCCGCAAGCTGATTCGGCGGCGCCTCGCGAAACACCGTCCGCACCGCCGCCTGCGCCTCATCACGCGCCGCGCCATCAACAAGCGCCCGCGCCATCTCAGCCATCGCACACGCAACCACTGCGCGCTCCGCGCCAGAAAGCTCCGCCGAGTAGCCCGCATCCGCATCAAACGCGCCGGACACACTCCCGGCGCATTCAACGAACGCAAACGTCTGCAGTTCATCGCTCGCCTCAGCGCCAAGCGCAATCACCGCCATCGCGCAGAATGCCGAAGCGACCGCATCCTCTGTGACCGCGACTTCGCCATCTTCCAGAACCATCAGCTCTTCGAGCACCTCGACCGCCAGCCGCACGGCTGATTCATCCGATTGCAATACGCCCCATCGCGCAAGCGCAAATGCCGCAAGACCCTGCGAACGCGCATCCGCCACCACCGGCGGCGCGTACTCATCCGACCACGGCCGGTAGTCGGACATCAGCCCCAGCGACACCTGCCCCGGAAACAGCCGTGAACGCAGATGCCTGCGAATCAAAGCGCCCGTTCTGCGCAGCGACTTTGCGCTGACCTCGCTGATCAGGCGCACGCGCCCGCCGCGAAAGAGAAACTTCGGCGAGTCGCCCTCATCAACCTGCACGACGTGATGGCATCGGAATCGATACACAACCAGATCATGCTCTTTGCGCAGCTTTGAAAGACTCTGCCGCGGATCGCCAATTCCAAGGCTCGGAAGTTCAAACTCCGTCAGCGCCCCCACGATCGCCTGCCCCGGCGACACATTCATCGAAAGCATCGTCGCCGGATACACGGCTTCAATCCGATCCCCGATGCGCACCGCCACGCCATCCAGCCCCGGACTCAGGCGCGATGAAATCGAAGTCAGACTCTCTTCCGGCAGCGGAATCAGATCCTCGATCACCTGCAGATCGATCGTGATCCGCTTCGCATATTCCAGCATCGCCTCATCGCGCAGCGCATCGCGATCAAACGGCATGCGCAGGCGCGCCTCGGCCATCGCCTCCTTCGCCGCACGCCACACCGCGTCGCCCTTCGCTGACATCGCCTGCCCGCGCCCGACCACTTGCCCGCCCAGGCGAAGCGTCACGCATGCGCCCTCAGCATTGGGCGGATCGACGGTCGCCGGCTCAGCGGGAATATCCCATTCCCGGACCCAGTCATCCACCGCGCGCCACGACGCCATGGACTTCATGGGGCTGATCGCGCCCTGCGCATACGCCGGCGCCCCCATCAACGCGGCAATCACACACGCCGAGATCGCCCTATCGGACGCGCGCCTGCCCATCACCGTTGTCGCAAAACAACACCATGCGTTGATCGCGAGCGACGCGCTTCGTCCGAGAACCCGCCTGGCGCCGCGCGACTCGCACGTCCACCTCGTTTCTCGACGCCGCAATCGCATGGCGCCACTTCGCGCTGGTCTCTGGCACGCCCTGTGCAACTCTTCAAAGCAATCGAAGAGAGGACACCTGAAGATGAGCAAGTCAATCAAGGCCGGAAGCATGTACATCTCCATGACCGAGAACCGTCGCAAGATCGTGCTTTTCACGATGCTGACCTTCCTCGTTCTTTGCTGAGACCGCTTCCACTTCTCTGGCGTTGCGCCCGCCGCAGAAGCACTGGCCTCGCTCGTCAAACAGTAAGCCTCATGCCTCACAATTGAAAAGCCCGGACTCACTGCTGAGTCCGGGCTTCTTCAATTCATGGATTCACACAAGCGAAACCGGTCGCTTAGAGCTCGATCTTGTCCGAGCCCATCGCCCCGTGATCGCCCATGCCGCCCTTGGCCGGGCCGCCCTCCGGCGCTCCGGGCGCCTGTCCGCCCTCGGCCGCCGCGGCGCGCTCTTCTTCAACAGCGCCCCACTGCGCCCGCTTCAGCGACAGGCCGATCTTTCGCTCATCCGTGTCAACGCGAAGGATCTTCACGTCAACCTCGTCATCCGCCTTCACGACATCCTGCGGATTCTCAACCTTGTGATCCGCAAGCTCGGAGATGTGCAGCAGACCCTCAAGATCCTGCTCCAGCTCCACGAAGACGCCGAAGTTCGTGATCTTCGTCACCTTGCCGCGAACAACCATGCCCGGCTGATACGCGCCCGGGATCGCGTTCATCCACGGATCCTCGGTCAGCTGCTTGTGGCCAAGGCTGATGCGCTGCTTGTCTTGATCCACTTCCAGAACGACGCACTTCATCTCGTCGCCCTTCTTGAAGACCTCGTTCGGATGCGCAACCTTCTTCGTCCAGGAGATGTCGGAGACGTGCAGCAGACCGTCGATGCCCGGCTCGATCTCGATGAACGCGCCGTAGTTGACCAGGTTCCGCACAGTGCCTTCGACGATCGTGCCCGAGGGATACTTCTCGCTGACAAGCTCCCACGGATTCACCTCGGTCTGCTTCATGCCGAGGCTGATCTCCTGCTTGTTCTTGTCGATCTCGAGAATCACAACCTCGACCTGATCCTCCGGATTCACCATCTCCGAAGGATGATTGATCCGGCGCGTCCAGCTCATCTCTGAGATATGCACCAGACCCTCGATGCCGTCCTCCAGCTTCACGAAGGCGCCGTAGGACATGATGTTCACCACCGTGCCCTTCACCTTCGAGCCAACCGGATAGCGACCCTCGATCTCCTCCCAAGGCGAAGCTTCCTTCTGCTTCAAACCAAGGGCGATCTTTTCCTTCTCCTCGTCGATGTTGAGGATCACAACCTCGATCTCCTCGTCGATCTTCACGATCTCCGAAGGATGGTTGATGCGGCTCCACGACATATCCGTGATATGCAGCAGGCCGTCCAGACCGCCAAGATCCACAAACGCGCCGAAGTCCGCGATGTTCTTCACGGTGCCCTTCACGCGATCGCCAACCGAGATCCGCGAAAGCAGACGCTCCTTCGCCTCTGCCCGCTCCGTCTCAATCAGCTTGCGACGCGAAATCACAATGTTCCGGCGCTGCTCGTCGATCTTCAGGATCTCAGCGCGAACATCGCGACCGATGAACTCGCCAATGTCGCCCGGACGACGAATATCAACCTGCGAGGCAGGCAGGAACACCGGCACGCCGATGTCGACCAGAAGACCACCCTTGATCTTCCGCGTCACGCGGCCTTCAACGATGTCGCCTTCCTTCGCCGTCTCAATGATGCGCTTCCAGTTGATCAGACGATCAGCCTTGCGCTTCGACACCTGAATGGTTCCGTGCTCGCCTTCAAGGCGCTCAAGCAGAACCTTCACCTTGTCTCCCGGCTTGATCTCCGCCGGATTGTCGAACTCGTTCTTGTCGACCAGACCCTCGGACTTCAGCCCGACTTCCACGACAACGTCATCGCCCGCAAAGCCGACGATGTGTCCTTCGAGAATCGAACCGACCTCGAGCTCGGCGATCGCGCCGCCAAGCAGCGACTCCATGTCGCCGCCGGCCACGTCATTGCCGTACGCAGCCGAAAGCATCGACTCCGCTTCGTTGTCGTCGATCGCCAGAGACGCGATCAGCGTTTCATCAATCATCATCTTGTTTCAAAGTCCTTTTCCGGCCCCTGCCCGTCGCAATTGCGTGGCGTTGTGCAGATGAGCCTCCCCGGTTTACCGGCCGGGCGCCGTACCCCTCAGGGGCGGTCAAACCTCAAATCGCCATCCCCCCACCGGGAATGACTGTCGCCAGGCCGGATCCGAAACCCGGCCACAACAGCGAGCCCGGCATCCTACCGGCCTCTCAGCCGAATTGGAAACCATCCCGGACCCGGCGCCCGGAACCAAACGAAACCCTCGCCAACCCCTCAAACACCCACCTACGGACACGCTCCCCAGAACCCCAGCAGAATCGCCAGATCCCCCGCCCCGACATCCCCACTCCCATCCAGATCCGCAATGCACGCCCCGCCGCCGGGCGGGTACGGATACGACAGCAGCCAGAACATGTGTACGCCCCCGGCGCCCGACGCCTGATCACTGTCCTGATTCTCCGCAATCGCGATCGTGTCCCCCACCAGCGCCACATCCCGCCCGAACTGGCCGAACTCAGTCGGCGCATTGGAAAAGAGCTTGTCGACCTCCATCCACGTCCCGCTGCCCGGCGCCCCGGATCGTTCATAGAGATAGACAGCCCCGGCGTCATCCGCCCGTTCGTCATTCGTGTGCGACGCCGCCATCGCCAGCGATCCGTCAATCGCCACGAAACCGCCCAGAAAATCATTCTGCATCCCGTCGCCCGCCGTCACCCGCTGCTCGAATGACCAGTTGCCCGTCCCCCGCGCGCCCGTTCGCGTGAAGAAGTACACAGCGCCCGCGTCGCTCTCCGACGCGTCCTCCGTCGAAGCGCCGACGATGATCGTGTCGCCGTTGATCGCCACCGAGTTCCCGAAGTTTCGAATCTGCGACCCACCCGTCGCCGTCAGACGATCCGTCTGCTGCCACATGTTGCTGATGCGCTCAAAGACATACACCGCGCCGCCGACGCCCGCTGGATCCTCGCTCGTGGCGCCGACAACCAGCGTGTCGCCCTCCAGATCAAGAGACCATCCGAAGTTTCCGTTCGCCGGCGGCACATCCGGCGTGATCCGGCCCTCAAAGGAGTAGATCACGCCCTTGGGGCTGTCGAATCGATTCCAGACATACACAGCGCCTTCCTCAATCGTGACCCCATCCTCGCTGGGCGCGCCGTAGGCGATCCTCCCTTGATCCACTGCCACGCTACGACCACCCAGAGAGCCGGATATTGATGCGCCGCCTGTGAACTTGCGATCCTGTGTCCAGAGGTCCGTCATCGGATCGCGCGCAAAGATATACGCCGCCCCGGCGTCAACGCCGGCAGGATTGTCGTCCATCACCGCGCCGACGATCGCCAGATCCCCGTCGATGTCCACACTCATGCCGAACTCGTCACCCATCGCGCCGTCGCTCGCCACAAGCCGGTGCGCGCTCACCCAGTTGATGCCGGATCGCTCCATGATGTACGCGGCGCCCTCAAAATCATCCTCCCCGGACGCTCCCGCAATGATGCGCATGCCATCCATCCCCAGCGAACGACCAACGAGCGAGACCTCACCAGCCTCCTGCGGCACAACCTTCGGCAGCCGAACGAACTCGTCGTAATCCGCACCTAGAGCCGCGGCGCACATCGCCGCCCCCAGCGCACACACAACGACCACACGAATCCCAACGAATCGAGCCTCAAAAGCCATGCCGCGTTCTCCAGTTGTCAATTCTCAGTCCCCAACGCCGGACCCAGCATCCGCGCCCAAAGACCTCCTGCCCCACGCACAAGCATAAACCACACCCCCTCATCCCCCCCTGCAAATTCCCGCCAATTCCCCCTCCCTCTCCCGTGCAGGCGAAGCCGAGCGGGAGAGGGCCGGGGTGAGGGCTCGATCTCCTACTCCTCCTCCAATTCTCGACACCCAGGCGCACACGCCAAGCGCAAGGCTCATTCACCAACGCTTGCGTCTTCTCAGCGCGAACATGCACTTTCCATACGCGCATCGCGCACTCACATTTCCAAAAATCCCAACCTCACGAAAAAAATTTGCGCCCTTGCGCCGCAAGCACTTACAAAAGTGAACGCGCACAAACATCGCGCTTCGCGCCTATCGAAAGCGCACGTCCGCCCATAGGTGGAGGGACACTTTTTCCCGCCGCCAACATGGACGCCAAAGCACGCGCTGATCGGCGGACGCTGAAAGCTCACAGACGCCAGTGGCCGAAGACGCTGACGACACCAGAGCTGACGCGCCGGAGTGGAGCGCTCATGCTTGACGTCGTTCGTGGGCGGGAAGCAGGTCCCCGAAAACCCAAAGGCTCGCCGCGCGCCCGTAAGCCGCGGCAACCCCCGGCCGCACGCCGATCAGGCGCAATCCGCGCCCCCACTCCTGCATCTCGCCGGATGCAAACTGATCAGTTCGATTCACAAAGGAGAACGAAACCCCAAGTCAATCAAACAACACCCGCCGATGCGCATTGCTGATCGCCAGCGTCTCGAGCTGCCGCCGCGTCTTCCAGACACCCGCATCAACTGAAGCGGCCTTCGCCTCGTACACGCTGAAGCGCACATCCCGATGCGTCGTCTGATGCGCAAATCGCTCGCGCAAACGCACGTCCTGCGCGCCAAACAATTCGACAAGCTCTCGCTTCGTCGCGGCCTTCCCCGCGCGTTCGATCGCCGGCGCCTGCCACATGCCCGCCCACAGTCCATCGTCACTGCGCCGCTCGACGAGCACGCGCCCGCGCCCATCGCGCAGCACAAGGGCCGCATGATGCAGCACGCTTCGCTTTCCCTTCGCCTTGGGGCGTGGGATCACATCCTGCTTCCCCTGCGCCCGCGCCACGCAGCGCCGCTTCAGCGGGCACGTCCCGCATTTGGGCGCAACCGGAGTACAGATTGTCCCGCCCAGCTCCATCATTCCTTCATTGAATGCCGCACACGCATCATCCTTCGCCGCCGCTTCAACCAGTTCCTCCGCCCGCTCCCAGCACCACGCGTCGATCCCCGCGTCCGTCGGCGACGCATCCACCCCGTGCAGGCGAAGCAGCACGCGCTGCACATTGCCATCGACGATCGGCGCCGCCTGATTGAAGACCATGCTCGCGATCGCCCCGGCCGTATAGCGCCCGACGCCCGTCAGCTTCCGAAGCCACTCGACATCCGACGGCATGCGCCCGTCATGCCGCTCGACGATCTCCTGTGCGCAACGATGCAGAAACCGCGCCCGCCGGTAGTAGCCCAGCCCGCTCCAGGCGGCCAGCACATCATGCTCATCCGCTTTCGCCAGCGCCTCGACAGTCGGAAACCGTTTCACAAACGGCTCAAACTTTTCCAGCACGCGCGACACCTGCGTCTGCTGAAGCATGATCTCGCTCACCAGCGATCGATATGGATCCCTGGGCGACACGCGCCATGGAAGCTCCCGCGCATTGGCTTCGAACCACGCCGCGACTGCGCGCGCGATCGCCCGATCCTTGCGAGGATCGCGCTGCGTGCTCATGCGATCGCCTCGGCGCCCGCCAGCACTCGCCGCACTTCCTTCTTCACATCCTTCCAGTCGGACTCGGGCGTCTTGCCGACGGTCATCCAGTCCGTATTCATCAGGATGTTGTTCACGCCCTCAATCGCAAACAGCTCCGAAGCCAGCGCATCCTCCTGCGCTGCCGCCTCGTTCAAAAACGATCGCGGCCGATCACTGATCCGCCCATCCAGCATGCACTTGAGCGCATTGGGGTTCGGCGTCGTCTCGAACTTCAGCACTTTCAAAGCCATCCGCCCATCCTATGCAAACGCGCGCGCCTCGCACCCCATCACTCCGAACGCCGAATCACCACGGCCGTCAGATCATCCGGCTGCGCGCTGGCGCCGACGAACCCTTCCAGATCCGCCAGCAGCCCCTCTATCATCTCGTCTGAAGATCGATGCGCCGACGCCAGGATCGAAGCCGTCAGGCGCTCCAGCCCGTACATCTCGCCGCGTTCGTTCGGCCATTCGAAGAAGCCATCCGTCACGAGGATCAGCATGTCGCCCGGTTCAAACGCAATGTGATCGGGCGGCCCGTACGTGATGCCATCGACAATGCCGAAGGGCAGATCGTGCGCATCCATCGATTCGACGCTCTTCGTCGCCGCCCGGTACACCAGCAGCGGCCCGTGTCCGGCCGACAGCAGCTCAATCGAATGCTGCGCCGGATCCAGCACGCCCACCACAAACGTGATGAAGCGCCCTTCCGGAAGATCCTCAACCAGCAGCGAGTTGATGCGATCCATCAGTGCGCCAAGGGCACTGTCATTGAGGAAGCTCGCTCTTGCATACGCACGGCAGACCGCTGTCACCAGCGCCGGACCGATCCCGTGACCCGTCACATCCGCCAGCGAAATCGCCACGCGACCATCAACCAGAGGCTGCCAGTCGAAGTAATCGCCACCCGTCTCATCCGCCGGGCGGCTCCATCCGGCGATATCAAATCCCTGCACCTGCGGCGTGACGCTGGGCAGCAATCCCTTCTGAATGCCGCTGGCGATCGCCAGATCGTTGGTGATGCGATTCTTCTCGAAGATCACGCGCTCGTTGCGCGACATCAGCAGCGCCAATCCAAGCCCGGCGCCGATGAAGAGCGCCGAGATGAATGTCGTCAGAATCAGCAGTCGCACGCGCAGCGCCGCCGACGGCGCGAACGCCTCGTGCGCCTCGATCTCCGCAAGAATCGCCCAGTTCAGCCCCTCGATATCCGCCGGGGCATAGGAACACAGCACCGACTCACCGCGATAGTCATCCAGGATGCGCGTGCCGTGCTCGCCCGCCAGCGCGTCAGTGACCGTCTCCATCTCGACGCGTTCAAAGAGAATCGTCGTGTGGTACGCAAGCATTGCGTCCATCAGATCCTCATCAACACCCAGTCGCTCCAGCTCTTCCTGGAAGCGCTCCGGATACTCGAGCAGAAAGCGCGAGTCGCTTCGCATCAGCATGTCCGGCCCGACGAGATACGTTTCACCCGTGTCGCCCAGCCCTGCATCATGCCAGGTTCCATCGCCCGTCATGACGGAGTTGATGTGATCGGCTGAGATCTCGATGGCGAACACGCCAAGCAGGTCGCCATCGCGATAGACGGGCGATGCGATGAAAGCCGCCGGCGCGCCATGCGAGGGCGCGAAGCGTTCGAAGTCAACAATCACAACTTCGCCCGGCGCCGACGCGATCGCCATCTCATACACGCGCGCAAGATTCGTATTGCGATACGGACCCGTGATCAGGCTTGTGCCGAAGTCCGGCTCCTTATCGACGTCGTAAACGACGCGCCCCTCCGGCTCGGCCAGAATGAGATCGTAAAGGCCGTACGCCTCAAGGATCCTCACAAAGGAATGATGATGCTTCTTGTGCGCGGCGCCATACTCAAGCGCATTGGCGTGATACTCCGGCTCGACATCCACATGATGCTCGCCGTAAGCATTGACCAGAAAGATCGCCTGCGCGGCGATCGCTTTCTCATCCGTCGGGATCAGCGCCTCGATATCAACTTCCCCGGCCTGCG
The DNA here is from genome assembly GCA_032355985.1 of Sarcodiotheca gaudichaudii. Taxonomy (NCBI): domain Eukaryota; phylum Rhodophyta; class Florideophyceae; order Gigartinales; family Solieriaceae; genus Sarcodiotheca; species Sarcodiotheca gaudichaudii. The sequence continues at coordinate 577,528 of JAUKVZ010000002.1, forward strand.
CATGCATGTCCGGTCCGAGATCATTGATGTAATGTTCGCGCACGCTGGCCGCATCATTCGGCTCCGGCTGCAGGCCTTCGAACGCGGCGCTGAAGTCCACGAGCGCATCGGCGACGAGTTTGCTGGACGCATACAGGCGCACGTGCGCTCGCAGCTCTTCGAAGTAATCCTGAATCTCGCGCAGCTTCGCCTGCCGCACGGCCGTCATGCCTTCCAGCGTCGAATGCTCCAGCGCATCATGGGCGCGCACGTGCGAGAGATGCCCCGTCTCAAAGACGGCCACCACGCCTACGGCACAGAACAACCCAAGCAGCAACCATCGTCGCACGATTTCTTTTTTCACGTCGCCCTTGCCGATCGATCTGACCTTCATGCCAAAAACCCGGATCAGCGACGACGCCGATCGCACCGGCGCGAGTATACGCTTCCTTCATGAGCATCAGACTTGCCATGACCCGGGAGCTCGATGGCGTCGAGGTCAGTATTTACGAACGCATCGCGTGGGTCGGCACACCTGCCGCGGTCGAGACGTTCTACGTGCTTCCGGCGCCCAACTGGCCCAAGGTGCGCATCCGGGCCCGGCGCGGGCTTCTGGGGTTGCTGTATCGCATGGGACACAAGCCGGGCATCGAGCTTGATGATGAGCGCTTCAATGCCGCCTATCGCGTGGACTGCTACGAGCCGGAGTTCGCCATCCTGCTGCTCAACCTTCAACTTCAGTCCTTCATCCTCACGAAGCGAAGCTGCGACTGGAGCGCCGGCGAAGGCGCCATCAAGCTTTTCTATCGCGGCGCTCTTCGGCGCTCGCGCGTCGAGCGTTCACTGGAGCGACTGCGCACATTCCGCGATCTCATCGAGCCGGAGCTTTTTGAACTTGATCCGACGGCGGCGGCGCAGGGCTAGGGCGAGGGTGTCTCTTCCTGAAGGATCGCCGGCACATCATCCTGCGCCCATTCGGGGATGCCTTCGAAGTCGATCCCCAGCGCCCAGCCAACGGTGGTGTACATCGCGATCGTCACCATCACGATTGATACAAGATTCAGCCAGAATCCTGCGCTGATCATCTGTCCGATGCGCAAACGCCCGGAGCCGAAGACGATCGCGTTGGGCGGTGTTGCGACAGGCATCATGAAGGCGCAGCTTGCGCCGATGGCCGCCGGCGCCATCAGCAGCAATGGATCCTTCTCCAGACCGATCGCCACGCCTGCAAGCAAAGGCAGAAACGTCGCGGCTGTGGCCGTGTTGCTCGTCAACTCCGTCAGGAAGATCACGACGGCGGCCACCACGATGATCAGCACAATCAGCGGCACGCCGTCCATTGCGCGCACGTGGCTGCCGATCCAGGCGTCCAGCCCCGTAGCGTTCACGGCGCCGGCCAGGCTCAGGCCGCCGCCGAAGAGCAGCAAGACGCCCCACGGCAGGCGCTCGGCCGTCTTCCAGTCCATCGCAAAGACGCCCTTCTTCGGATGCACGGGAATTGCAAAGAGCAGCATGGCGCCGGTGAGCGCGATGATCGTGTCATCCAGCATGCCGATGATCGGCACGCGCGCCGCGAACCAGTCCCAGTTGGACAGGGGCTCGCGCGTGATCCACATCGTCGCGGTGAAGAGAAAGACGCCGAGCGTCACCCACTCGCCGCGCGACATCGGCCCGAGCTGCGCAAGCTCGCTGCGCACCAGCTCGGTTCCGCCCGGGATGGCGCGGATCTTCGGCGGATACATCACGTTCACCAGCAGCGTCCAGGCGATGATCAGAAAGATCACGGCGATCGGCGTCGCCGCCACCATCCATGAGCCGAAGCCGATTTGGTATTCGAAGATTGAACTCATGGCGCCGGCGAGCATCGCATTGGGCGGCGTGCCGATGATGGTGGCGACGCCGCCGATCGTTGCGCTGTACGCCACACCCAGCAGCAGCGCCGTGCTGAATCGCGCCGTCTCCTTCTGTCCATCCTCACCATCACCGAGGCGCAGCGACACAAGCGCGATGACGCTTGTCGCGATGGGCAGCATCATGACGGTCGTCGCCGTATTGCTCAGCCACATGCTCAAAAAGGCGGTGGCGATCATGAAGCCGCCGATCATGTGTGTCGGTCGCGAGCCGACGAGGCGCAGTGTGAGCAGCGCGATGCGCCGATGCAGGCCCCACTTTTCCATCGCCAGCGCGATGATGAAGCCGCCGAGGAAGAGGTAGATCAGCGGGTTGGCGTATGGCGCCGCGGCGTCGCGCGTCGAGAGCACGCCGAACGCTGGGAAGAGCACGATGGGAAGGAGCGCCGTCGCAAAAAGGGGCAGGGCCTCCGTCATCCACAGAAGGCCCAGCAGTACGCCGATCGCCGCCACGATGCGTCCTTCACCGGAGAGCAGCGCATCGGGGCTCGTCGGCGCCGGAAGAATGAGGTAGACGATCAGCGCCAGCAGCGGCGCGCCGATGCGTCCTGCCCAGCGGATGCGGCTTGCGGCAGGCGAGAGCGATTCCTCAAGCTGGAGTTGTTCTTCCGTCATCCGCGCGTCGTGCGATCCTTCGTCAAAGTGGAGCGTGCAGGGCGTCCGCGTGCGGCGCCTTCACAGCGCCGACCACCACACGCGGCACGCGCGGGCTCAGGCTTGTCAGAAACTCGTGTGTGATGCGACCCGACAGCTTCGCCAGCTTCGGCAGATGGTTGGGCGCCTCGCGATCGGCGCCGACGACTTCGATGGGCGTTCCCACCTGCTGCGCCGCTTCGGGCATATCCGTCAGATCGATCGTGATCTGATCCATGCTGATGCGTCCGACGACTGGCGCGAAGCGAATTTCGCCCGGCGCGACTTCGACGCCGACCTGCGACTTGTTCGTCAGCGAGACGGGATAGCCGTCGGCGTAGCCGATGGGCACAAGCCCGAGGCGCGTGCGGCGCGGCGCGATCCACTTGGCGCCGTAGCCCACGGCTTCGCCCGTTTCGATCCACGATGCATGCACCACCTGCGACATCCAGCGCACGGCCGGACGCAGTTCATCGGCGAAGGCGAGCAGCTCGCAGTTGTCCGGATCGGCGATCTGCTCGCGCGCAAAGCCGACGAGCCCGAGGCCGACGCGGACCATGGAGGCGTGCAGTTCGCTGGAGCGGAAGGTGGCGTAGGTGGCCGCCTCGTGGCGGATGACATCGGCGGGGATGAGATCCGCATGTTGCGCGAGCCATCTATTGAAGGCGCGTGACTGAGCGAATGTGCGCTGCGGATCGCGCGAGGCGCTGGAGTAATGGGTGTAGGCGCCTGTGAGCCGCAGGCTGGGGGCTTCGGCGATGATGCGAAGGGCAGCTTCGGCCTCTTCCGGCGCAATACCCCCCCTGTTCATCCCCGTGTTGATCTCAATATGGACGGGCAGCGGTCGGGCTCGTCCGGTCGCGGCGTCGGCGAGGGCGCGAGCCTGGGCGGGATCGTGGACGGCAAGGTGCGCGCGGGAATGTTCGATCGCGCGGGCCAGCGGGCCTTCATCTGGAAGTTCGCGAAGCGGGGCAAGGATGAGGACGGGTGTGGTCTGGGTGGCGGCGAGCAGATCTTCGGCCTGCTGGGCGCTGAAGACGGCGAACATTTCGACGCCGGAGGTCTCGAGATGGGGGCCGAGCAATGGCGCCCCGAGGCCGTAGGCATCGGCCTTGAGGACGGCGCAGACGCCGACGCTGCTTCCGCGGCTGGAGCAGACTCTTCGCATGATGGCGAGATTCCGCTCGATGGCGCTGAGATTGACTTCGATTCGACTTGGAGCGAGCACGCGATGTCCGGAACTCCCCGCGGGCGGGGATGAGAATGACTGCCTGAAATCGCCGACGAGACGGGCTTTCGGAAGATAGCCGCTCCGGCGCGTCGGGTTGGGCCCGGGTCGGGCTGAATTCCCGGCGGAAAGCGACATCTCCCCGTGGTCAAAGGCCTTGTATCGGCCGCAGATGAGCGCTAGGATGATCGGAGCCACGTTCGGCCTGAGGGGCGGACGCGGGCTGCTGTCCTGGAAGGAATCGGGGCGTCCACAAGGCGAGCGCCCCATACAACTGATTGACTGCCCGGCTGTTCGCGCACTCTTTTGGATGGTTGACGTCCGCGGCTTCCCCCTGCCTGATTGGGGCGGGATGGGGAGGCCTCGAACATTTGTCATCCCTGAGAAGTGCGCGGGTCCCGGGTGCATGGAGGCCCTGATGCCTGACGATTCGACGATGGACGATGTCGCTGTAGCTGAATCCGCAACAGAGACGACATCGAGCGACGCGACGACTGACAACGAGAAGAGCGACGACGCGGGCGAGGGCGGCGAAAAGAAGCCGCGCCGCAGACGTCGGCGCGGCGGTCGCAAGCGCAAGAACAAGGACGCCGAAGCGACATCATCCAATGATGGCGCTGAGAACGACGCTGACGCCTCGGACAACTCCGATGGTGGCGGTGATGGCGGCGGCGATGGTGATGGCGAGGGCGATGGCAATCGCCGGCGCAAGCGCCGATCACGGCGCGGCGGGCGGGGTCGTGATGGCAATCGCGATGATCGCAGCCGCGGCGACGCCGGCGGCGATGAAGAGGATGCCGGCGAGTCCGGCGGCCGTCGACGCAGTTCTCGCGATACGGACTTTGAGAATCGCGAAGTCTTCGCGGAAGCGACGTTTGAGGAACTCGGCCTGCGCAACAGTGTGCTGAAGGGTCTGGATGCGGTCGGCTTCAAGCGCGCGACGTACATTCAGGCGAATCTGATTCCGGCGGTGCTTTCGGGCAAGGATGTGCTTGGCCAGGCGAAGACGGGCTCGGGCAAGACGGCGGCGTTCGGCCTGCCGCTCTTCCACATGGCGACGCGGGAGCTTCCCTTCCAGACTGTCGTGCTGTGCCCGACGCGGGAGCTTGCCATTCAGATCGCTGATGAGCTGAATGAGCTTGGCAAGTTCACGCCGATTCGCGCGACGCCGATCTACGGCGGGCAGGCGATTCCCACGCAGGTGAAGCGTCTGGAGCAGGATCCGGAGATTCTGGTGGCGACGCCGGGTCGTCTGATGGATCTGCTGGAGCGGCGTCATCTGCACTTTGACAACATCAAGTTCATCGTGCTGGATGAAGTCGATCGCATGCTGGATATCGGCTTCCGCGACGACATCAAGAAGATTCTGAGCAAGGTGCGGACGGAGCATCAGACGGTGTTCGTCTCCGCGACGATCAGTGATGAGATCGAATCACTGGCGCGTCAGTTCATGCGGAAGGATGTCGAGAAGATCGTCACGGCCGCGGGCTCGCTGACGGTTGATCTGGTGGAGCAGCACTATCTGACGGTGCAGCGCTGGGACAAGAAGCGGCTTTTGACGCATCTGCTGACGCATGAGGAGCCGGATCTGACACTTGTCTTCTGCCGCACGAAGCGGATGGTTGACGATCTGGCGCGTCATCTTTCGCAGAAGGGCATTGATGCGCATGCGATTCATGGCGACATGCATCAGGGCAAGCGCAACAGCGTGATGAAGCGACTTCGTCACGGGCAGCTTGGCGTGCTTGTGGCTTCTGATCTTGCGGCTCGCGGGCTTGATGTTGATGACATCACGCATGTGGTGAACTACGACCTGCCTGAGGATCCGGAGGTGTACATCCATCGGATCGGGCGCACGGCTCGCGCTGGGCGCAAGGGCATCGCGTGGTCGCTGGTGACGCCGGATGAGGGTCATCTGCTGACGCAGGTCGAGAAGCTTGCGAACGTCGAGATTCCTCAGTTGGAGTATCCGGACTTCAAGGAGAGTGAACCTCCGCGTCGCGTGCGTGAAGAGAAGGAAGCGCAGGAGAAGAAGACGGAGACGATCAAGGCGACCAAGAGCCGCACTGCCGGCCCGAAGGTTCCGACGACGACGTCTTCGAAGAATGCCGCGGCGTTCCCGGGCGGCGTGGTGCCGACGAAGCTTCCTCCGAAGATGATGGGCGGGCGCGTGCGCACGGCTCGTTCGATGAAGCAGACGCCGGCGCCGAAGCCTGAAGGGGATGAGTCCTGATATGCAGGACTTTGCCGAAGAGCTTCTCGAACTGACGCATCGACTTCTGGATCGCGTGGATCAGCGCGATCCTTACGCCTACGCCGAGACGTGCGCGGCTGATATGACTGCGTTTGAGCCGGAGGCGAAGGGTCAGCGCATCGACGGGCTGGAGTTTCACGACTTCTTTCTGACGAAGCCGAATCCTGAGGGGACGACGGTGCGTTCGGAGATGGTGTCGCCGCATGTGCGCATCATCAATGGCGCCGATGGCGAGCCTGCTGCGGGGGTGGTGTCCTACACGCGCATCACGCAGAAGCATCGGATCGATGGCTCGTTCCGCCTGCTGCACAGCAATGAGACGCGTGTGTGGGAGCGCGAGGGCGGCGCGTGGAGGCACGTGCACTTTCATCGCAGCGAGATCTGAGCGGGCGCGCAGGGAGGCGAATCGTCATGGCCAAGGGACAGAATCTGACGCGGCATCAGCAGGGGATCGTGAAGCGGTACTACGAGCATCGCGACACGCTGATGACGCAGAAGCTTGGCGAGATCGTGACGGAGCTGTATCTGGCGACGACGGAGAAGAAGCAGGATTCGTTATGGACGCGGGCGGAAAAAGCGCTGCGTCAGACGGAGCTTGCGAAGAAGGATGTGGATGCTCTTGTTGCTTCGCGTGATGTGGAGCAGCTTGCGCAGGTTGTCAGCCGCCTTTCGAGTCCATAAATATCTCCCCCCTTTTCGGGGCATATACCTCTGACGCAGCGCGTATATGGACGCGCAAGCGGTGTTGTGCGCGGCAAACTTTGCTGAATTTGCGGGTTGTGCGGCCTTTTCCGGTGGACGTGCGTCTGACAGGTGGCAATTCATAGCTGTCCACCTTTGTGCGCGGCGTGTTTCGTATTGCGCGCGGCGCGGTGAGACGAACAGGACTTTGCCGGTGTGGAACCCGGCGATTTCAAACGCACAACGCGTTTGAGAGGGAGATATAGAGATGAGCACGACGCCTCGCATGAGGCTTGCGCGCTGCGCTATCGCTGCAGCTGCGCTTGCGACGGGAACGGCCGCATATGCGGACACTGCGTATATGCTTTCTGATCATCCGGACGGCTCTGCGGCGCCTCCGACGTATGGTCTTCGCCAGGACAACATCTTCAGCTCGCTTCCGGGCGGTGTTGGCGGTGTGACGACGTTTTCATTCGACGTGCATGATGACGTTCGCATGGTTGTGTCACAGTCGGGCAGCGATCTTGTGATCAATATCGCCGGCACGGTGTACGGCGGCGTTGATACAGGTTCGGGCTACGGCTTCGGCGAAGGCTCTTACGATCTCGACTTCACGTTCAACTTCAACGTGATGGAGATGGGCACGGGCTACATCGTGGCGCCTTCTGATGTCGGCAACACGGGCACGCTTGTGTCGCAGGGCAACGCCGATGTCGCGATGGGCACGACGTTCAACTTCTATGACTTCTCGGGCAACTCGTTTATCTTCAAGCAGGATGAGCATCGCCTGGGCGGCCATGATGAAGCGGGCGACGGCTTCTGGGTCGGCCGCGGCTGGACGACTTTCAACAGCAATGGCACGGATTCATCCGGCACGCAGGACTGGCTGTTCATCGGAACGCTGGCTCCGACGCCGACGGCGATCGGCTTCGGCATGGCCGGGATGTTCGGTCTCGGCGCGATGCGCCGTCGCCGCCTTGCGTGACGCAACAGTTTGACGCTTTCTGATCAGTGACTGCGAGTGACAGCCCGCCGGCTCTGGTGATCGCCGGCGGGCTTTGTCATGCGCTGTTGGAGCGCGCCCCCCTATCCATCCCCTAGTTGCGCGTCGCAAGTGAGATCGACCGAAGTTAGAATCCCTCGCACAATGGCAGAGATTCAAACGCTAAGCCCCGCCGATCTTCTCATCGATACAAGCAATCCACGTCTGCTCGAATCGAGTGGAGGTCAGCGAGAAGCACAACGAGACATCGCTGAAAACCAGAAGCAGAAGCTTCTAAAACTTGCCAAGGACATTGCGGCTTACGGACTGAATCCGTGCGACCTGCCGATCGTGATGGCGAATAAAGGCCAGCGGCGCCGATTCACAGTCCTCGAGGGGAACAGGCGCCTAGCCGCAATACGCTCACTTGAAAACCCAGAAGCAATCGTCGGAGCCGTGCCGGATAAGGTGCTTCAAGGAATCCGAGAGGCTAGTCGCGTTTACCTTGAGAATCCCGTCCAAGACATTGATTGTCTAGTGGTCAAGTCACGCGAGGAGGCTAGGCACTGGATTGAGTTACGACATACTGGCGAAAACGAAGGCGCAGGCTTGGTGAGATGGGGGGCCGACGAGACTTCACGATATCGCAAGCGAACGGGCAAGTACGAGCCACACTCACAAGCACTGGATTTTCTTGAAGATCAAGGCGCTATCAGTTCGGCAGAACGTAAGAACATCCCAACGACTAGCATCAAACGCCTGCTCAGCAGTCCTGACGTTCGCGCGAAGCTTGGCGTCGACGTGGTTAACGGCGAGCTTCAACCGCTAGCAGACCCGGCCAAAGTTGCCAAAGCGCTGAAACACGTAGTAAATGACTTCGCAAGCGGCAAGTATAAGGTTGCGGATATCTATACCAAGGAACAGCGCTCGGCCTATGCAAAGAAAATTCCTGCAAGCGTGGCAGTGAAGGCATCGGATGCGGACAACACGGCGCGCAAGTCAAAGAAGGTACGCAGAAAGAAGAAGACGAAGCGGAAGCGTCGCGTGCAAGAACATCTCATTCCGTCAGACTGCGAGTTGAGCATCGACGATGATCGCGCGGCTGACATCGAGATTGAACTTCGGAATCTGCGCCTGGCCGAGTACTCCAACGCCGTGGCAGTGCTGCTGCGTGTGTTCGTTGAACTAAGTGTTGACGCATACATCAGGACTAACGCACTAGACGTCGCCGATGGCAGCAAGCTGGGGGAGCGGATTCGAAAGGTGCTAGAGGACTTGGTGAGCCACAAGAAGTTATCGAAAGCTCAGGCGGCGGGTATTCGAACAATGCTGCAAAAGAACTCTTTTCTAGCCCCGACGGTGTTTCACCTTCACGAATACGTGCACAACCCATTTGTTTTTCCGGCCGCTTCAGACTTGCGGCAACACTGGAAGGGCCTGCAGCCATTTATAGTCGCAATCTGGTCCTAGAGGCGGTGGCCAGCTCGATCCCGCTCGCTTAGAATTCGCAACATGCCACATTATTCACCCCTTAGGTATCCGGGCGGAAAGCGTCGCTTGACCGACACCGTGATGTGCCTTCTCGACACCAATGACTTAGCGGACATCGAATATGCAGAGCCTTACGCTGGAGGTGCTTCGATTGGCCTCGCGCTCCTGCTCTCCGAGTACGCGTCTGTGATCCACCTGAATGATCTGAGCAGACCAATTTATGCGTTCTGGCACACAGCACTGAATGATCCCGATTGGCTCTGCGCGCGCATCGCAAACGTTCGTGTGACGATGCGCGTCTGGAAACGCCAAAGAAACATTCTCGACAGAGCTGAGTCAGCCGAGTTGGATGAACTTGGCTTCGCGGCCTTCTTCCTGAATCGCACGAACCGATCGGGGATTCTAGGTGGCGGCGTCATTGGCGGAAAAGCGCAAGACGGCGACTGGCTTATGGACGCTCGATTCGGACGCAAGACTTTAATTGAGCGGATCCGTCGTATTTCGCGATATCGCAATCGCATCGAACTCTACCAGTACGATGCACTGGATTTCATTCGCAAAGTGGTTTCTCAATTTGGCAAGACGGGCTTTGCATTCATCGATCCCCCATATGTCGAGAGTGGTCGCGACTTGTACCTCAATGACTACAACACCTCTGATCATCAGAAGGTTGCACAGAAGGTCATGAAACTGCGAACCAATTGGGTAGTTACATATGACCAAGCCGCCACTAAGCACAAACTGTATGAGCATCAAAGAAGAGTCGTCTACAAGTTGCACTACGTCTCTAGCTCTCGATATCTCGGCCGCGAAGTGATGTTTGTGTCAGACGGACTAACGCTACCACCACTCCCGGAACTCATGGGCCAGTTCATGCATTTGGTGCGACATCAGTGCCGAATCTCCGCTGCGTAAGCAAAGCAACAGGAACGCATAAGAGGCAATCTTGAGCATGTTGCTTTGGTTCAAGCGATCGACATGGGCCGATCGGCTCTGGTGATCGCCGGCGGGCTTTGTCATGCGCGGGTGGTTCAGCTGGTCGCCATCGGCGCGGCTGTGAGTTCGAGCATGCGATTGAGGGCGACGAGGGCCCACTTTCGCGCTTCGGGATGGACGCTGATCTGATTGACGACTTCGCCTTCGGCGAGTTTGTCGAGCGTCCAGAGCAGGTGGGGCTCGTCGATGCGGTACATCGTGGTGCAGAGACACTGGCAGTCGGAGAGGATGCGCACGTGGATGTTGCGCTTCTTCGCGGCTTGTGCGAGGCGGTTGACGAGATGCACTTCCGTGCCGATGGCCCAGCGGGAGCCTTCGGGGGCGTCTTCGATCATGCGGATGATGTATTCGGTGGAGCCTTGATAATCCGCCTTGTCGACGACTTCCTTGCAGCACTCGGGATGGACGAGGATGTTCATCCCGGGATCGGATTCGCGCAGCTCGTCGCAGTGTTCGGGGCGGAACAGCTTGTGCACTGAGCAGTGTCCGGCCCAGAGGATGACGCTGGAGGCGAGGAACTGCTCTGCGCTTGCGCCGCCGATGTCGATGCCCTGGCGCGCGAGTTTGGGATCGTAGATGCAGGTTTGTGTGTCGGTGTCGAGGCCGTATGCCGCGGCTGTGTTGCGCCCGAGATGCTGATCGGGAAGGAAGATGATCTTGATGTCATCTTCGGGTGATGCATTCTGTTCGGCGCCGCCCTTCATGGCCCACTGGAAGACGCGATCTGCGTTGCTTGATGTGCAGACGGCGCCGCCTCGTTCGCCGACGAACGCCTTGATGGCGGCCGACGAGTTCATGTAGGTGATGGGGATGAGGCGGCCTCGCCAGCCTTGCGCTTCGAGCGCTTCGTGAATGGCGTCCCAGGCGAGGGTGACATCTTCGTACTGCGCCATGTCGGCCATGGAGCAGCCGGCGGAGAGATCGGGAAGGATGACGCTGACGTCTTCGTCGGTGAGGATGTCGGCGGACTCGGCCATGAAGTGGACGCCGCAGAAGATGACGGCGCTTGCGCCGACTTCCTCGACGCGTTGTGCGGCGAGCTGGCTGAGTTTGAAGGAGTCGCCGGTGAAGTCGGCATGGCGGACGACTTCGTCGGTCTGGTAGTGATGGCCGAGGATGACGACCTGACCTGCGAGCTCTCGTCTGCGCGTTTCGATCTGCGCGCAGAGATCGTCTGCGGCGAGGGATCGGTAGTGCTCAGGGAGTGATGGCTGCCAGTGGATCATGTGCGTCTCCACATCGTGCTGATGGGGGACGCATTGTAGACGCGCGGGTCGTCTGAATCGGCGTCAATCAGGCGACGGCGCGGAGGCCGGCCTGGCTGCTTTCGGGCTTGTCGTAGCAGACGGCGACGGCCTGGCTGTGGTGGTCAATGGGGCTGACGCGGACGACGCGGGCCCGGACCATGGCGTTTTCGGGGATGAGGGGCGAGTCGTCCCAGTCGATGGCGATTTCGAGTTCGTCGCCGGGCTTGACGGGCTTCTCGCGATTGAGGCAGAGAAGGGCGCCGCCCTTGGAGACGTTGGAGGTCGTGGCGGGGATGAATCGTGCGGCGCCGACGTGGAGGATCTTGGCGGGCCTGGCGGCGGGGATGCGCGTGAAGATGCGTCGATCCTCGACGGGGAGGTCCTTGGCGAAGTTCAGGGGGTTGGCTTGTGTCTGGGCCATGGGTTGGCTCCGTGGTCGGCTCTGGGAGGAGTTGTCGATGGGTGCGGCGAGCGATGCCGAGGCCGCACCCGGTCCTTGTGCTATCGGTCATTCGGTTCGCGGACTTGGCGATCTGGATGTCGCGCACGGTTTGATTTCGATCGGAGCTCCACCCCGGCTCGCGGGGGGCGTTACCTTGGTTTGATGGAGATGATCGGCGTTGTGACTGCGATGAAGGGGTCTGACTTCGCGTCGGAGCTTGCGCTGACGCCGCTGCTGGGGGCGCCGCTGGTGTTGTGGGGCGTGAATAACCTTCTGCGGCGGCTGGATGCATCGAGTGTTTTCGTGGTGAGTAACGACGCGGGGACCCGGCGCATTGCGGAGCGGATCGGGATCGGGACGCTGGAGAGTGATCGTGATCTTGAGCCGCAGCGACTGCTGATGGCTGATCCGGCGCGGCCGTTTTGCTCGAAGTCGACGATTTCGCGAGCGATCGATGGCGGGCTGCATGAGCTTTCGCCATTTCAGACGAGTCCGATCGAGCGGATTCACATTCGCACGCCGGCGGAGCTGGATCTTGCGCGCGCGGTGGCGCGAGGGTTGCCGACTGATCATCCGTGCATTGCGGGGATTCGCGGGATGCGGCTTGGTCTGCCGACGGTGCGGGACGGCATCAAGGCGATTGTTTCGGATGTGGATGGTGTGCTGACGGATCGGAAGCTGACGCTGAGCGCGAGCGGGCATGCGAGCCGCAGCTTCAATATGCATGACGGCATGGCGATGCGCCTGCTTGAGGCGGCGGGGTACAAGGTTGGCTGGTTGAGCGCGGGCGGCGATGATGGCGTGATTCGTGCGCGGGCTGCGCATCTGGGCGCGGCGGCGGTTGATGTCGGGCCGGGCGACAAGGGTGAGCGGTTCAGGAAGATCTGCGCGGAGATGGGAGTCGCGCCGGAGGAGACGCTTTTTGTCGGAGATGATGTGAATGATCTTCCGGCGATGAAGCTGGCGGCGATTTCGGTGTGTCCGGCGGATGCGATTGACGCTGTGCGCACGCATGTGGATGTGGTGCTTGATTCGCGCGGGGGCGAAGGGGCGCTTCGGGAGCTTGCTGAGTATCTGCTGGACGCTTCGGCGGAAGGCGCATGATGTGAGCGGCGTCGCGCGGCAGGCTTTGGCGAAGATCAATCTTGCGCTTGCCGTCGACAAGGCGCGTGCGGATGGGATGCATCCCTTGTGTTCGTGGATGGCGCCGATTTCGCTTTGCGATGAGATTCGTGTTGAGCGGGTGGATGGCGAGAGCGCGTACAGGCTTGCGTGGCTTGCTGATGCGCCTGCGATGCGCACGATTGAGTGGAATCAGAAAGATGATCTTGCGGTGCGTGCGCATCGGCTGCTGGAGGAGCGGCTTGGCATGGATCTGCCGGTGCGGCTTTCGGTTGGCAAGCGGATTCCGCCGGGGGCGGGGCTTGGGGGTGGATCGTCAGATGCGGCGGCCGCGCTGCTGGCGCTGCGTGAACTGTTTGAACTTGATGTGACGACGGAGGAGCTGTGCGGCTTTGGCGCCGAGCTTGGGAGCGATGTGCCGTTCTTTATTGCCGATGGCGAGCTTGAGCCGGCGATTGTGTCGGGGGTTGGGGAGCGGGTGGAGCGGTGTGCGGCGGTTGAGGGGGCTTTGATTCTGGCGATGCCGCAGTTCGGATGTTCGACGGCGGAGGTGTATCGACGGTTTGACTCGATGGCGCCGGATCGGTTTCGCGCTGCAGAGGTTGAGGCGATGGCGCGCGGGGGAGATGTATCGAACGCCGGGCTTTTCAATGATCTTGCGGCGCCGGCGATGGCCGTTTCACCCGAGCTTGCGCGTTTGGTCGAGGTGATGGGCGCGGTGCTGGATGCGCCGGCGCATGTGACGGGAAGCGGGAGCGGTGTGTTTGCGATCGCTGAAGCGCGGCATGCGCATGTGCGGGCGGAGGAGCTGCAGTACGAGCTTGAAGCGCGGGGGATTCAGTGCGCCGTGATTGATGCGCGGTTCGGCGAGCCCTGAGCTTACTGGCAGGGGCCCCACGTTCCGATGAGTTGCGCGAGGTCCGCGGAGCCGACGACGCCGTCGCCAGTGAGATCGTGAACCTCGGATGACGATCCCCAGAAGCCGACGATTGCCGCGAGATCGGATGAGCCGACCTGTCCATCGCCATCGAAGTCTGCGGGGCAGGCGTCGAGGATGGCTCGGAAGGCGCCGCGGCCGTGGGTGAATGCGATGAGTGTGTCGTCGTGCTGGAAGTCGAGCGATTCGACGACGGTGGCGGGGAAGTTATCGCCTGCGACATCCCACGTTGCGCCGGCGTTATCTGATGCGAAGACGCCGAGTTCGGTGGCGACGTAGAGCTGATTGGTGTTGGTCGGGCGGATGGCGATCCAGTGGGCGGGGATGTCGGGCAGGCCGGTGGCGCCGGCGCCGTCGATGGTTGTCCAGTTGGCGCCGCCATTGGTGGTGCGGAAGACGTGTGACACGTTGAAGTTTGAATAGGTGCAGTAGGCGATGTCGGGATCGGTGGGATCGACGGCGACAGAGCTGACCCATGCGCCGATGGGAAGGCCTGCTGAGAAGACCTGCCAGGTTGGGCTTGGGCTCAGGGCGTTTGATGTGCGCGCGATGTAGCCGTTGTTGAAGCCGAGGTAGACGGTGTTGGAATCTGAAGGCGCGATGCCGATGGCTGAGATCTGGTTGGCGCCGCTGAAGTTTGGTCCGGCGACTTCCCACAGCGCGGCGCCGTTTGTGGTGCGCCACGGGCGGGCGCCGCCGGTCCAGAGGATCTCCGGCGTGTTCTGATCCATGGCGAAGGGGACGATGAAGACGCCATCGGTGTCGGTGATGCCGTTGGTGGCGGGGAAGAATGATGCGCCGCCGGTGGTGGACTTTCGTATCTCGGGGAAAAACTGGATTTCGAGATACATGATGTTTTCGTTTGTTGGATCGATGGCGACGTAGCCGCCGTCGCCGCCCCAGACGCGGTTCCAGTCATTTGGCGTTGATGCTGATGTGACGAGGCTTGTGCCGTTGTCCTGCGCGCCGGCCATGAACCAGTCAACGGTTTGCGCCGCGTCGCCGTGATAGAACTGGGTGACTGCGTAGCCATTGTTCAGATCAATCCATTCGATTTCAGGCAATGACCCATCGGGACGAACGAAGGGGCAGTCTTCCGTGCCTGTTGCGGCGCGTGCGTTTTGTGTGCAGTAGAGGCCGCCATCGTTGCCGACGTACATCGTTTGGTTGGATGCGCCGTCGTAGTTCGGGTGGAAGGCGATGAAGTGTTCATCGGCGTGGGCGTAGGTTTCATCCGGCACGGCGCCGGACTGATCTGCGAAGTAGTAGCTGGCGATGCCGAAGTTCTGTCCGCCGTCATCGGAACGGAAGAGATCGATGCCGCCGACCCAGACGATGTCGGGGTTCATGGGATCGACTTCGATGACGTTGTCATGCCAGCCCTGTGAGTAGACGGGATAGTTGATGCAGCCGGTGGCGGTGCTGAGGTTGGACAGGAGCCAGGGGCTGATGGGGTTGTCGAAGTTGACGCGGGCTTCGTATGTGTCGCCGCCATCTGTGGAGCGGAAGACATCGATGAGCTGGCCGGCGCTGTTGTTGGCCATGCAGATGTAGATGACGTCTTGATTGGATGGCGCGATGGCGAGATCCATGCGGCCTTGTGTGGCGCCGGTTGTGAACTCGACCCAGGTGTCGCCGCCATCTTCAGAGCGATAGAGGCCGTCGCTCTGGAAGCTGCCGAAGGCGGCGAAGAGCGTGTCGGGGTTGAGATCGGTGCGGGCGACGAGATCGATGCAGCCGATGTTGCTGCCGTTGGATTGATTGGGTCCGAACGCGTAGTTCGGATTGGCGAGGACGAGCGTCCATGAGTCGCCGGCATCGAGTGTGCGCCAGACGCCGGTGCGCGTTCCTGCGTAGATGCGATTGGAGTCATTGGCGCTGATGACGAGTTTGTTGACGTAGTCGAAGCCATTGGAGGGGAATGGATTCTCGGTGGCGGGCAAGAGATTCCATGTTGCGCCGGCGTCGGTTGATTTGAAGATGCCGACGCCGCGGGGGGAGGCGTCATTGGGAAAGACGCCTTCGCCGGTGCCTGCGTAGAGGATGTCTGTGTTGCCCGGGTCGATGACGAGCGCGCTGACGGCGAGGTTGGGGAGGAGATCATCGAGTGCGATCCAGGATGCGCCGGAGTCGGTTGATTTCCAGACGCCGCCATTGACGCCTGCTGCGTAGATGATGTTGGGGCTGCCGGGATCGATGGCGATGGTGCGTGTTCGACCGCCGACATTGCCGGGTCCGAGATCGGTCCATGAGCTGACGCCGCCGACATCGGGCGCGGCGCCTCGTGCGCTTTGGGCGAGCGCCTTGCGCAGCTTGAGGCGCTCGGCTTCTTCGAGGAGTTGCTCGAGCGGGATGTCGCCGGTCTTTGGCGAGCGGCGCTGATCGGCGAAGAACTGTGCGCCTTCGCCGGGTTGATCGAACTTGCGGAACTCCTCGTGCTCGACGCCGTGGGTCGAGCCGCCGGGCGTGACCGTGCGCGGCGTCGGGAGCGGGCCGACAGCGGCGATGGGTCTTTCGGGGGAGCCATCCATCAGAAGCGCGGCGGATGCGTCGCGCTGATGCGCGCAAGCGGTCAGGTGCGCTGCTGCGCCGATGAACAGCGCTGCGATCGCGATGTTGCGTGCGTGTGTGATCTTCATGGTTGTGCTCCGGGCCGGGTTCCACGCCGGGGATGCTTCGCTTCGGCATCCATTGTAAGAGCGGAGTGACTGCGCCCAAGGGAAAACGGGCGACGCCGGGGCGCCGAAGCCGTGAGATTGCGTTTTCAGCGCATGGAGGCGTTTTGCGCGTCGATCTGAGCTACTGACAGGGTCCCCAGAGGCCGAGCAGTGTGGCGATGTCGATGGCGCTGATGACGCCGTCGCCGGAGAGATCCACATCGGGGGCGTCTTCATTCCAGAATCCGATGAGGATGGAGAGATCCACTGCGCCGACTGCGCCGTCGCCGGAGAAGTCTGCGGGGCAGGAGTTCAGGCGCGCCAGGAATGCGCCGCGGCCGTGGGTGAATGCGACGAGTGTGTCGGCATCTTTGAAGTCGAGCGATTCGACGACTGTCGATGGGAAGTTATCTCCGGCGATATTCCACGTGGCGCCGGCGTCATCGGATGTGAAGACGCCGAGTTCGGTGGCGAGATAGAGCTGGCTGGAGTTTGTGGGGCGCACTTCGATCCAGTGTGCGGGGATGTCGGGAAGGCCGGTTGCGCCGGCGCCATCGATGGATTGCCACGTGCCGCCGCCATTGGTTGAGCGGAAGACATGCGGCACGCCGAAGTTCGAGTACGTGCAGTAGACGGTGAGCGGATTGACGGGATCGACGGCGATGCTGCTGACCCATGCGCCATTTGGGAGTCCCGCGCTGAGATTCTGCCATGAGGGGGAGACATCGAGCGCGTTGTCCGTGCGTGCGATGTCGCCGCTGCTGGAGCCGACGTAGACGACGTTGCTGTTTGATGGTGCGATTGCGATCGCGGAGATGAGGTCGCCGACGAGGAATGAAGGGCCGGCCGCGGACCAGCTGCTTGCGCCGTTGGTCGTGCGCCACGGGCGTGTGCCTCCGGTCCAGAGGATGTTGGGGCTTTGCTGATCCATGGCGAAGGGCGAGATGAAGAGGCCGTCCGGATCAAAGATGCCATCGACTGACTTGAAGAAGGAGACGCCTCCATTGACGGACTTACGGATCTCGGGGAATCCCTGGATCTCGATGTAGACGACGGCGCTGTTGGTTGGATCGATTGCGACGTAGCCGCCATCGCCACCGAAAATGGGCGCCCATTGATCGGGCTCGTCGGCGCTGTCGGCCTTGCTTGTGCCGTTGTCCTGAGCGCCGCCGATGAAGATGTCCTGATCGCTGGCTGCGTCGCCGTGATAGAACTGGGTGACGGCGTATCCGTTGTTGAGATTGATCCAGTTGATTGTGGGCGGATCGCCGCTGTTGACTGTGTTCGGGCATTCTTCGAGGGAGACGTTTGCGCGCGCGTTGGGCGTGCAGAAGAGGCCGCCATCGTTTCCGACGTACATGATCTGATTGAAGAAGCCGTCGTAGTCGGGATGGAATGCGATGACGTGTTGATCGACGTGGACGTATCTCTCGTTCGGGATGGAGAGGCTTTGGCTCGCGAAGCCATAGTTTGCGAGTCCCCATGTCTGGCCGCCGTCGTCTGAGCGGAAGAGATCGATGCCGCCGACCCAGACCTGATCGTGATTGAGGGGATCGACTTTGATGACGATGTCATGCCATCCCTGGTGGTAGGTCTGGAATCCGAAGCATCCGGTGGCTGCCTGAAGATGTGAGAGCAGCCAGGGGCTGAACTGCTGCATGAAGTCCACGCGGGGCTCCCAGGTGTCGCCTCCATCTGTCGTTCGGTAGACATCGACGAGCTTGCCGACGCCGCCGACGCTCTTGAATCCGCCGGCCATGCAGATGTATGCGACATCCTGATTGGAGGGCGCGATGGCGATATCCATGCGTCCCTGCATGTCGCCCATGTCGTATTCGGTCCAGGTGTCGCCGCCGTCGGTTGAGCGGAAGAGTCCATCATGTTCAAAGCTGCCGAACGCCGCGAAGAGCGTGTCCGGGTTGCGATCGGTGCGCGCGACAAGATCGATGCAGCCAACGATGCAGCCGCCTGTTTCGTTGGCGGCGCTTGCGTAGGTGGGATTGGCGAGGATGAGTGTCCATGTGTCGCCGGCGTTTTCACTGCGCCAGACGCCTGTTCTTGTGGCGGCGTAGATGCGGCCGGCGTCATTGGCGCTGATGACGATCTTGTTGACGTAGTGGAATGCGCCGGGGATGGACGGGCTTGATGTTGATGGAAGGAGATTCCATGTGGCGCCGGCGTCGGTTGTCTTGAAGATGCCGACGCCTCGGGGGGAGGACTCGCGCGGGAATGTGCCTTCGCCTGTGCCGGCGTAGAGGATGTTCGGGTTTGTCGGATCGATGGCCAGCGCGCTGACGGCGAGGTTTGGCAGGAGATCGTCGAGGGCTGTCCAGTCGGCGCCGGAGTTGGTGGACTTCCAGACGCCGCCGTTGACGCCTGCGGCGTACATCGTGAATGGGTTGGATGGATCGATGACGAGGGCGCGCGTGCGGCCTCCGATGTTGCCGGGGCCGAGATGCTCCCAGGTTGCGATGTCGCCGGGATGGAGCTGACTGCCACGAAGGGATGCGAGCTGAGCCTTGCGCGCCTTGATCTGTTCGGAGGCCGCGAGCAGGTCTTCGAGCGGAAGTTCGTTCGCTCCGGGCGGCATGCGTTGATCGGTGAAAAACTTCGCGGCTTCTCCGGGTTGGTCGAATTTCTTGTACTCGGGCTCTGATGGGTTGATCAGCGCGGTGTCGTTGCGTGCGGCGCAGGCTGTTAGTGCGCCAGCGCAGAGTATTGACGCGGCGAGCAACCGGAGCGTTGGGCTCGCGGCAAGGTAAGCACAGGCGGGACGTCGTGAGTACATGGCACTGTCTCCTCGCAGGACAACGTTAGTGCGTCCGCAAAGAGTACGGGGGTGGTTCGCCTGTCCCAATGAAAAAGGCCCGCGACGGAGTGTCGCGGGCCTCTGTTGGCACGAAATGAGAGGAATTGATCTGTCAGGCGGCGATTACTCGGCGCCTTCGCCCGCCGCGGCCTTGGCAGGCTCTTCCTTCTTCTCGACCTCCAGGCCTTCGAAGAAGAGGTTCTCCGATTCGGGCTTGTGGGAGATCTTGATCTGGTTCTTGCCCTTGAGATCGCCTGAGAGCAGCATCTCGGAGAGCGGATCTTCGATGTAGGTTCCGATGGCGCGGCGAAGGGGCCTGGCGCCGAAGTCGGGGTTGTAGCCCTTCTCGATGAGGAAGTCCTTGGCGGGCTGATCCAGTTCGACCTCGAAGCCCTGCTCCTGCAGGCGCTTGGTGACCTTGTTCGTCTCGTACTCGACGATGATCTCCAGATCCTTCTTGACGAGGGGACGGAAGACGATGACTTCGTCGAGTCGGTTGATGAACTCGGGACGGAAGAAGCGCTCGATCTCCTTCATCAGGACGCTCTTGATGTTGTCGAAGTTGCGCTCTTCATCGGGGTTGGACTTGGAGAAACCAAAGCCTCCGCCGCCCTTGATGAGATCGGCGCCGATATTCGACGTCATGATGAGGATCGTGTTTCGGAAGTCGACATGACGGCCGAAGGAATCCGTGAGGCGTCCTTCCTCCATGATCTGGAGGAGCATGTTGAAGACATCGGGGTGCGCCTTTTCGACTTCGTCGAGGAGGACGACGGCGTAGGGACGGCGGCGGATGCGCTCGGTGAGCTGGCCGCCCTCTTCGTAGCCGACGTATCCGGGAGGCGCGCCGATGAGGCGGCTGACGTTGTGCTTCTCCATGTACTCGGACATGTCGAGATGGATGAGCGACTCGGCGTCGCCAAACATGAACTCGGCGATGGCCTTGGAGAGCAGCGTCTTACCGACACCAGACGGGCCGCAGAAGATGAAGGAGCCCATCGGGCGCTTCGGATCCTTGAGGCCTGAGCGTGCGCGTCGGATGGCGCGGCTGACTGCCTTGATCGCGTCGTCCTGGCTGACGACGGACTTGTGCAGTTCGTCCTCGAGCTGGAGCAGGCGCTGGGCCTCTTCCTTCTCGAGACGTGTCAGCGGAACACCGGTCATCTTGGAGACGACCTCGGCGATTGTTTCGTCGTCGACGGTGCCGCCAACTTCGTTGCACTTCTGGCGCCATTCGCGCTGGATGCGCTCCTTCTCGCGTCGTTCCTGCTCGACCTTGTCGCGCAGTTCGGCGGCGCGTTCATAGTCGGCGGCCTTGACGGCTTCGTCCTTGTCGATGGAGAGACGTTCGATCTTCTCCTCGAGCTCGGCGAGATCCGGCGGCTTGGTCATGCTCTTGAGGCGGACGCGGGCGCCTGCCTCGTCGATGACATCGATGGACTTATCCGGCTGGACGCGTCCGGTGATGTAGCGATCGGAGAGTTCGACAGCGGTTTCGAGCGCTTCATCGGTGATCTTCACGCGATGGTGCTGCTCGTAGCGATCGCGCAGTCCTTCGAGGATGCGGATGGTCTGCTTGGCTGTCGGGGGTTCGACGGTGATGGGCTGGAATCGACGGACAAGGGCGGCGTCCTTCTCGATGTACTTGCGGTACTCATCGAAGGTGGTGGCGCCGATGCACTGGATTTCACCTCGTGCGAGGGCGGGCTTGAGCACGTTGGACGCGTCGATCGCGCCCTCGGCGCCGCCGGCGCCCACGAGGGTGTGCAGCTCGTCGATGAAGAGAATCACGTTCTTGGCTCGGCGCACTTCGTTCATGACGGCCTTGATGCGCTCTTCGAACTGGCCTCGATACTTGGTGCCGGCGACCATCATGGCGAGGTCGAGCACGACGAGGCGTCGCTCATGGAGGATCTCGGGAACGTCATTGGCGACGATGCGCTGCGCCAGGCCTTCGACGATCGCGGTCTTGCCGACACCGGCCTCGCCCAGGAGGACGGGGTTGTTCTTGGTGCGTCGGCAGAGGATCTGGAGGACGCGTTCGATTTCGTCGGCGCGGCCGATGACCGGATCGAGCTGGCCTTCACGCGCAAGCTCGGTGAGATCGCGCCCGAAGCTGTCGAGCGCGGGTGTCTTGGATTTGGATCGCTGCTCGCCTGAACCGGAGGGACCGGCGCCGACGGCTTCGCCTTCTTCTGAGGAGTCCACACCGGCGCCGAGAAGATTGAGCACCTCTTCGCGCACTTCCTCGAGCTTGAGGCCGAGGTTCATGAGGACCTGTGCGGCGACGCCATCATGCTCACGGAGCAGACCGAGGAGCAGATGTTCGGTGCCGACGTAGTTGTGATTGAGGTTGCGCGCCTCTTCGATGGCGAACTCGATGACCTTCTTGGCGCGAGGCGTCTGAGGAAGTCGGCCCATGGTGACCATGTCGGGGCCGCTCTTGACGAGGCGCTCGACTTCGAGGCGGACCTTTCGGAGGTCGACGCTGAGGTTCTTCAGAACGTTGGCGCCGACGCCCGAGCCTTCTTTGACGAGTCCGAGCAGGAGATGCTCCGTGCCGATGTACTCGTGATTGAACCGCTGGGCTTCCTGGTTGGCGAGAGCCATGACCTTTCGGGCCCTGTCGGTGAAACGCTCAAACATGTTCGGCCTCCAACAAAGTGGGACGGAGCGACGGTTGCGTGTCGCCGCGATGTGCCTTCCCGGTGCGAGTATATGCAGGGCCCCGCCTGATCGAGTGGCGGGTCTGCTCCCTCATAGTTACGCAAGCGCGGCGCCATGCGTTCGCTTCCCGTATCGGCTTGCAGGGGGGCTCTGTCGAGAGCAAAGGGCCCTTGATTGCGCCGGATTGGGCTGAGGACACGTCCGGACTGCCACTTTGGCACGGATCGCGTCATCGGTTGAGATTGGGTGGAGGCGGATCGGCGCGAGCGCGAGGCGATGGCGCTTTCGCGATATGCGGATTTGAGGAGATCCGGATTGAGATCGTGTGAGCGCGGCGGAAGCGCTTGTGGGATCAGCCCTTGAGCGCCTGGTCGGCCTTGGAGGCGAGGTTGAAGTCCTTCTCGGTGACGCCCTTGGCGTCATGGGTTGAGAGGGTGAGCGTGACCTTGTTGTAGCGCACGAGGATGTCGGGATGGTGCTGATCGGCCTCGGCCATCTCAGCGATCCTGTTGACGAACTCCATGGCCTGGACGAAATCCTTGAACTGGTACGTGCGCTGGATCGCGTCGTTGATGACGGACCAGTCGGTGAGATTCACCAGTTTGTCCTGGATCTCGTTTTCCGTGAGCGTCTGCATGACGGTCTCCGGGGATGAATGGGTTCGTCCGACGCGCGCCGGTCGAGGCCCCTGCTATCTTCGGCCCGTTGGTGGCTGAGTCAAGCGACGGCGCATCCCCGTTATCGGCAGATTGCGACAGTTGATGAATACGACCCCGGTTGATCGCCCTGAAATCACGCGCCTGGCGCCCTCTCCGACGGGGGCCCTGCATCTGGGAAATGCGCGAACGTTTCTTATTAATTGGGCCATGGCTCGTCAGAAAGGATGGCGCGTGCTGATGCGCGTCGAGGATCTGGACGGGCCGCGTGTGAAGTCAGGCGCTGAAGAGGCGATGCTCGACACTCTGCGCTGGCTGGGTCTGGACTGGGACGGGGACCTCCTACGCCAGTCGGATGATCTTTCCGCGTACATCGATGCGATGGAGCGACTGGCGTCTTCGGGATGCGTGTTTGGCTGTGCGCTTTCGCGGAAGGAGATCGAGGAGGCTTCGACGGCGCCGCATGAATCTGGCGAGCGGCATGAATCGCGTTTTCCGCCGGAGCTGCGGCCGGATGAGATGCCGCGAACATTTGACGATCGGGAGACGAACTGGCGGCTGATCACGGCTGATGAGGATGTGCGATTTGAGGATGAAGTATTCGGCGCGCAATGTTTTCGGCCGGCGGAGAATGTGGGCGACATCGTGTTGTGGACGAAGCGGGGGCAGCCTTCGTATCAGCTTGCGGTGGTGGTGGATGATGATCGGCAGGGCGTGACGCAGATCGTGCGGGGGCGGGATCTGCTGGATTCGACGGCGAGGCAGTTGCTGATTCGGCGGGCGCTGGGCTCTGCGCATGCGCCTGTGCATGCGCATCTCTCGCTGGTGGTGGGTGAGGACGGCAGGCGGCTGGCGAAGCGGCACGGGGATACGCGGCTTTCGGCGTATCGGGAGCGAGGGGTTTCGGCGGAGCGGATTGTCGGGCTGCTGGCTTCGTGGTGCGGGCTGGCGCGGGAGGAGATGGCTGCGGCTGATTTCATGAGCGTCTTTGATATGGATAGGATGCCGACGAAGGACATCGTTTTCACGAGCGAGGATGACGCGTGGCTGCTTGCATGAGACATGGACTGGCGCTTCGGATTGCGACGTTTGCATTCTGCTTCGTGTCCGTGATTGCGCTTGGATCGTGTGACGAGAAGACTGCGGCGGGTGTTGAGGCGATCAAGATGAAGGGTGAATGGTTTCACCTGGAGCTGGCCGCGGATCCGCCGACGCGTTTTCTGGGTCTCGGCGGTCGTGATTTCATCGAAGCGGATGGCGGGATGGTGTTCGTCTTTCGTCGGCCCTTGTCTCTGGACTTTGTGATGCGGGACTGTCCGGTTCCGATTGATGTGGCTTTTCTCGATGGGGCGGGACGTGTGCTGGCTGTGCATGCGATGACGCCTGAGGAGCCTCAGGGCGATGATGAGACGGATGCCGCGTATGACGCGCGGCTGCCCCGATATGGAAGCCGTTTTCCGGCTCATTTCGCCATTGAGACGCGCGGGGGGCGTCTGGCTGAGATTGGTCTGGAGGAGGGCGATCTGATCAAGCACGACTGGGAGCGTCTCAAGCGCATCGCGCAGTAGGCCGATCCTGCGATGAAGGAGGATCGCCGGTCGCGCTGCGCGCTTGAAGGGATATCGGAGCTTTTCGTTTCGATTGGCGCGCTGCTAGCCGCGAGCGACGGATCGCATGATGAAGGATCAGCGGATCGTTCTTGTCACATCCGGCGGGCTGAGCGGCTCGTGGGAGTCGCTGTGGCGTTCGGTGCTTGGGCAGTGGCCTGCGCCTTCGCCGCCCGTGGTTGAGGAGTCGACGATTGAAGCGCTGCTTGCGGCGCCGCAATCGGTGACCGGGGCGCTCGTGCTCTTTGAGATCGACAAGCGGATTGCGCCGGCGAGTCTTTATAAGGCGATCGATCTTCTGGAGACGCAGCGCGTGCCGATTGCGATCTTCGTGGATGCCGGTGAGGCGCATGCGCAGGAGCTTGTGGGCGCGAGTGTGTATGCGATCGAGCCGGGGGCGAATCCGGATGTGGTCGCCGGCGCGCTGGAGGCGATTGTGCGTCGACAGCGCATCGTTGATGAGCTGAACGCGGAGCTTGCTGCTTCGCGGCGCTTTCAGGGCGGGCTGGCTGATGAGATCTCCAAGATCAATGAAGAGATGCAGCTTGCCGCGTCCGTACAGCAGGCGCTTCTTCCTGCGGAGTTGCCGACATCGCCGGGCGTGGAGTTCGGTGTGCTGTTTCGCCCTTGCGGGCATGTGAGCGGCGACATCTATGACATCAAGAAGCTTGATGATCGTCACTTCGGATTCTTCCTTGCGGATGCGGTTGGTCATGGCGTGCCTGCGGCGCTGATGACGATGGTGCTTCGGCGCGGGCTGACGATGCGGGATCGCAAGAAGCGCGTGGTCGAGCCATCCGATGCGCTGGTGCGGCTGAATGATGCGATGCTTCGCAACAGTCAGGGCTCGGGCCGGTTTGCGACTGCCGTGTATGGCGTTGTCGATTCGGTGACGCGTCGTGTGCGGATCGCTTCGGCGGGGCATCCGCCTCCGATGCGGATTTCCTGTGACGGCGCAGTGACGCCGGTGGAGACGGATGGTTGCCTGCTGGGCGTCTTTCCCGATCCTGAGTTTGCGCAGATTGAGTTCACGCTGGATCCGGATGAGGTGCTGCTGCTGTACTCGGATGGGTTTGAGACTGCGTTTCCCAGCGCCGAGGAAAGCGGGACGATGCAGCGCACGGCGAGCACGCGATATCTCGATTTCTTCTCGGAGATATCGCATCGCGTGAGCAGCGCGTCGGTAGCGGAGGCGATCGAAACGCTTGGCGTGCGCCTGAATGAGGCGTCGGGATCGTTGCATCAGGTGGATGATCTGACGGCTCTTGCGATCGCCGCGGGGCAGGGCGCAGGGTGCGCCGAGGCACAGGCCGCATAAAACACTTCGTTTGGTCCGGCTCTGCTGTTGCGGGCGGGCGCGCGATATCGGAGACTCAGTCCTTCATTCCCGGGCATATCCGGGCCACTGGAGGTTGAGTCGACCATGCGCTTCATCGATTTGTTTTCGTCGTGTCTGATCTTCGCCTGTGTTTCCGGTTGCGCGATGGCGCAAGCGGAGGCGCCGACGCCCAGCCCGCAGCCGAAGCTTACGTATACATCCGACTTCTACGGCGGCCTTGCGCATGATGAGGACATCCCCACGCCGGCGCAGCTGCTCGGCTATGAGGTCGGCGAGCGTGCGGCGACGCATGCTGAGATCGAAGCGTGCATGCGCGCGTGGGATGCGGCGAGCGATCGCACACAGCTGTTTGAATACGCGCGTTCGCATGAAGGGCGGCCGCTGTATTACATGGTGATCTCTTCGCCCGCGAACATGCAGCGGCTGGATGAGATCAAGGCGAACCTCGCGAAGCTTGCTGATCCGCGATCGGTGGGCGAGCGGGAGGCGGATCGCATTCGGCGGGACATGCCGGGTGTGGCGTGGATGGCGTATTCGATACATGGCGATGAGACGAGCGGCGCGGATGCGGCCGTCGCGGCGACGTATCACCTTTCATCGTGCATCGAACCTGAAGTGACGGAGATGCTTGATGATCTGGTGATCATCATCGATCCAATGATGAATCCGGATGGTCGGGATCGATTCCTGAAGATGATTCGGGAGCATCGCGGGAATGTGCCCAATGTTGATGCGCAGTCGATGCTGCATTCGGGCTACTGGCCCTGGGGACGGACGAATCACTATCTGTTTGATCTGAATCGTGACTGGATTCTTGGCGTGCATCCTGAGTCGCGCGGGCGCATTGCGGCATCCGGCGAGTGGCATCCGCTGCTGTTTGTCGATGCGCATGAGATGGGATCGCTGGACACGTTTCTCTTTTCGCCTTCGCGGCCTCCGGTGAATGTGTATCTGCCGGAGCGGCGTGCGCATTGGTGGGATGTTTTTGCAGACGATCAGGCCGCGGCTTTCGACAAGCACGCCTGGCCTTACTACACGGGCGAATGGAATGAGGAGTGGTATCCGGGGTATTCGAGTTCATGGGCGGGTTTTCGCGGCGCGGTCGGCATTCTGTATGAGCAGGCGGGGATCGCGGAAGACGCCGTAGCGCGGCCGGAAGGAACGCAGCTGACGTATCGCGAATCAGTGCATCATCAGTACGAGAGCACGATGGCGAATCTTCGAACGCTGCAAGAGCACAAGGATGAGCTGCTCGAGGAGTTCGTCGAAGAGAAGCGCCTGAATGTTTCTGAAGATGGTCCTTTCGCCGAGATGACGTTTGCCATTGCGCCCACGGGCAATCAGTCGCGGCTGGAGCGATTTGTCAGCCTGATGAAGCTGCAGGGCTTTGATGTGTATGAAGCATCGCGAGGGTTCAGCGCGGATGCGACAGATCAGCTTGGTGTTGAAGAGGATGGCATGGAGTTTCCGGCGGGGACGCTGCTGATTCCGGCGCGGCAGCCGAATGGGCCGCTGATCGCGGCGATGCTTTCCTTTGACATTGAGATTCCGGAGGAGTTCCTGGTGAAAGAGCGCCGGGAGCTCTTGCGCTTCGGGCGATCGCTGCTGTATGACGTGACGGCATGGAACCTGACGATGATGCACGATCTGGAGGCGTATCAGATTGCGGGCGGCTTGCCGCAGGGCGCGGCGCTGTTTGAGCCGGGCGTGCGTCAGGGTGGGATCATCGCGCCGGTCGATGGCGAAGCGACGCTGTGGGTGATTGACGGACGCGATGACGCTTCGGTCGCGTGCGCGGCGCACCTGATGGAGCGTGATCTGCAGGTGCGCGTGGCGGACAAGGAGTTCACGTTTGGCGAGCGCACGTTCCCGCGCGGCTCGGTGGTGATTCTGCGGAATGACAATCCGGGTGATGCGGGTCCGATCATTGAACACATCGCGCAGGTGTGCGATCAGTTCGGTGTGACGGCTGTTGGCGTCCAGAGCGGGCTTGGGCGGGGCAATGAGAATCCGGATATCGGCGGCGATCATTTCAACCTGCTCGAGAAGCCCAGAATCGCATTGCTGGCGCGCGGGCTGCTGAATGCTTACAACTACGGCGCAACATGGCATGCGCTGGATCATCAGCTTGGCGTGCGCACGAGTCAGATTGATGTCGGGCAGGCGGCGTTTGGCGGGGATCTTCGTCAGTACAACGTGATCATCGTTCCGGACAGCTGGGGACCATCGCCGATCAAGCAGCTTGGCGGCAGGCTGAAGGAGTGGGTTGAGCAGGGCGGAACGCTGATTGCGATCGGCTCATCGGCTGCCGCGGCGGCGAACAAGGAAGCCGGGCTGGGCGATGTGCGCGTACTCTCTGATGCGCTTGAGGAGCTTGACGAATACGAGCTTGCGGTGCTTCGTGAGTGGCGCGGGCGGCATGAAGAGCTTGATACTGAAGCGCTGTGGTCGCATGCGCCGGGCACGAAGATTGATTATCCGTGGCAGAGCGCGGGGGCGCCGATTGATGCGAAGGAAGCGAAGAAGCGCGACAAGTGGCAGGAAGTGTTCATGCCGCAGGGCGTGATGATGGCCGGGCGCGTGGATGACAAGAGCTGGCTGACCTTCGGCCTGCGTGATTATGTTCCGGCGCTGGTTGCCGGGGACACGGTGCTGATGGCCAAGACGGGCTCAGAGGCGCCGATTCGCCTGGGCGTGTGGAGCGAGATCGTCGAAGAAGATGTCGAAGTCGACGAATCGGATGGCGAAGACGCTTCGGCGCATTCGGATCAAGGCGAGGCGCCGGAGGATGCGGCCGAGGACAAGAAGGCGGATGCGACGCCGGCGCGGATCGGCTGGGCGACGGCGCCTGAGGGGTATGAGCTTCGGCTTCGCATGAGCGGGCTTTTGTGGCCGGAGGCGGCGCATCGGCTGGCGAACTCGGCGCTGGTGACGCGGGAGCGTGTCGGGCGCGGGCAGGTGATTCTGTTTGCGGCTGATCCGGTGTTTCGCGGCTCGACGCTGGGAACGGGGCGTGTGCTGCTGAATGCGGCGATCTACGGCCCGGGGATGGGCGCCAGCCATCCGATCGTTCCCGCGCATGGGCGTGAGGGCGGCTTGCATCGATGAAATGCTGACTTGAAGGCGATCCGATGCCGATACAGACGGCATGGATCGTTGCGCGCTCAGATCTCTCTTTTCGGCCGGCACGGCGCTGTGCGCGGCATGTCTGGCGTTTTCGGCGAGCGATTCGGCGCAGGGTCAGGTGACGCGGCCTGCCAGCGCGCAGCGGATTGTGCGGGCGTTCGATTTCGAGGAGCGCTCGCAGACGCTGGAGGAGGTTCCCCAGCACTGGGTGCGCCTGGTGCATCTGCCTCCTCGGTATGAGCGGCCGGGCTATCCGCGCTGGAATGAGAGCGGCTTCGACGATTCGTGCGCTTACACGGGGCAGTACTCCGTGAAGCTGCCGACCAATGGCGGAAGCACGGCGCTGGCGCTGGCGAGCGATGTGGTGCTGGCCTTTCCGGGGGCGGACTATCGCGTGACGGCGTTTGCCCGGACCGATGGGCTGGTCAATGCGCGCGGGCGCCTGACGGTGCGCTATCTGGATCGGAATCATCAGCCGATTCCCGGCGCCGAATCATCCAGCCCGTTGATCATCAACAACACGGATGACTGGCGTGAAGTGCATGCCGATCTGATCGGGAAGCATGATGGGGCGGCCTCGATTCAGGTGACGCTGGAGCTGTTGCAGCGGGAGAAGTACGAAGGGCGCGAGAAGGCGGAGCATGAGATCTGGCTGGAGGATGTGAAGGGCGCGATCTGGTTTGATGATGTCGTGATCCAGCAGATTCCGCGTGTGACGATTCGCTCCAATGCGGATTCGAATCTTGTCGTGTCGCCGCAGGAGCCTGAGCTGCTGACGACGGTGCAGGATCTGACGGGTGAATCGCTTCGCTGTCACATCGAGGTCATTGATGTTGACGGGCGTGTGGTGGCGGAGACGGATTTCGCGGCGCCTTCGCTGGGGCGCGAGGTTCCGTGGAAGCCGGAGCTGACGCGATACGGCTGGTATCGCGGTCGTCTGCAGATCAAGAATGACTCGCATGTGGTGGGCGAGCGCTCGGTGAACTTTGTGTGGGCGCCGGAGCGAAGGCGCATGCTTGCGAGCGCGACGGCGGACTTCGGCGTGACGGTGGACACGATTTTGCCGCAGCATCGGGATCTGCTGCCCGGGCTGCTGAAGCATCTGCACACAGGATCGATGCACTACACGGTGTGGGATCGGGATCTGAAGCTGGCGGAGATCAATGACTTCGTGCTGGGCGCGCAGCCGCTGATTGCGGAGCTGCTGGAGGAAGGGCATCGGCTGACCTTCGTTCTCAAGCGTGCGCCTGAGGAGATGATTCGCTCCGTGCATATTCAGGAGCACGAGCTTTTCAAGCTGCTTGAGAAGGAACGCGATCAGTGGCTGCCATATCTGTCTCGGATCGTGGAGCGTTTCGGTCAGAGCGTGCGGCGGTGGCAGATCGGCGAGACGCATAATCCGACGTATCTGCGCACGCCGCAGATTGATGAAAAGCTGGACATGATGGCGGATGTGCTTTCGCGGATGGCGCCGGAGCCGATCGTGGTGACGCCGTGGAGCGCGATGCAGTCACTGGATCCGGAGGCGGCGGCGCGACATGCGCACACGATCTTCGTGCCTTCGATGTTCCATGCCAGTGCGCTGGAGAAGGTGCGGGAGGACTGGCCGGAGGAGCTTGATGCGTCGCTGCTGCTGGAGCTTCCGGATGCGGATGTCTTTGGTGATCGTGCGGCGACTGTGGAGCTTGTGAAGCGCATCGTGCAGTTGTGGCGCTCGGGGCCGGCGGAGATCGTGATCGAGCAGCCGTGGACGGTGTCTGATGATCGTCTGGCGCAGGTCATGCCGACGCCGGCGCTTTCGGTGTATCGCACGACGATCGAGAGGCTTTCGGGACGAAGGATTGTCGGTCAGTTTCCGACGGCGCCCGGCGCGTACGCCTTCATTCTCGATGGCATGGGTGAAGATGCGATCGTGGCATGGAATGAGACGGCGGATCCGGAGGATGCGCGGATTCGCGCGTTTCTCTCGGATGGTCCGCTGACATTGATTGAGCCCTTCGGCAACACGCAGCAGGTGTATGCGAATGAAGACGGCGTGCACGATGTGCAGTTCGGGCAGACGCCGGTCTTCATCGAGGGTGTGGATGTGAATCTGGCGCGATTCCGCGCCGGATTTCATATCGAACCCTCCTTTGTGCCTTCGATGGCGTCGCGGCATGACATGGAGATCGTGCTGACGAATCCGTGGCCGACGCCCTTGTCCGGCCGTCTGCGCATCGCCGAGCCGGCCGATTGGAAAGTGAGCCCGCGCGTGCAGCGGCTGAACATTCCCGCGGGCTCCACGCAGCGGCTGCCATTTGAAGCCGCGTTCGGCGTGGGTGAAGAGGCGGGGCGGCGGCGGGTGACGGTCGAGTTCGATCTTTCAGCGGATCGGCGCTATCCGATCGTGCTGCTGCATGACGACATCGAGCTTGGGCTTGAAGAGATTCAGCTGACGCCGAGCTATCACTTTCAGCGCGATGCGGATGGCAATCTGAGCGATCTTGTCGTGACGCTGCTGATTACGAATGTGAGCGATGAGCCTGCGACGCTGCATGCGTATGCGCAGGCGCCGGAGTACGCGCGCGAGCAGGCGCCGGTGAGCGATCTGCCGCCCAATCAATCGACGATGAAGCGATTCGTCTTTCCCGGCGGCGCCACGAAGCTGCGCGGGCGAAGTCTGCGTGTCGGGCTTTCCCAGGCGAATGATCTGGGGCGGCTGAATCAGACGCTGACGATTGAATGATGGCTACAGACTGACGCCGTGCCTGGCGAGCGCTTTGCGCATCTGCTCGGCGGGTGAGCCTGTGTGATCAACGAGCTCGGCGCGCCAGTCGATCGCTTCGGCGGCGGTGAGATTCTCCGGCGTGTCATCGAAAAAGAGAATCTCGGGTCCGGCGCGGTTGACGGCGTCTTCAAATGCGCGATAGCAGGCTTCATCAGGTTTGCGCATGCCGAAGAGATGGGATGCGTGACGATGCTTGAGGCCCTTGATGGGCGGCATCGTGAGCAGGCCATCCCAGTGCAGCGCGTTGGTGTTGCTGAGGCAGGCGGTTTCAATCGTGTCGATCGCGTTGAGCGTCTCGACGAGTTCGTGAACGCCTTCGTATTCTTCGAGCACCCATGCATCGACGACGCGATGGATTTCTTCCGCCGAATAGAGGCCATCGATTTCAGTGGACATGCGCTGGCTGAATGATCGGGCGTCGAGTTCGCCCTTTTCAAATGCGTGGACGGTCTTGTTCTGGCGCAGGAATGTGGGGATGTCGCCGGCGCCATCACGGACGGGCACATCGGCGCGGGCGCAGGCTTCTTCCCAGGTTCGGCAGATGCGCACGATGACGCCGCCAAGATCGAAACACACGAGCGTCACCGGCTGGGGCACGGGGCGTCCTCCTTTGCTGCATCCTGCTGATTTGCGACGCAAACGGGTTTCATGATTTCGTGCATCACTGATGTGGCGAAGGCGCCGGGCGGGAGTTCGAAGGCGCAGCGGATGTACTCTCCGTGTTCATCGGCGCCGGCTTCAATGTCGGTGTCCTGCACCGGGGCGAGCCAGGATCTTCGATCGCCGGTGACGCGCAGGCGCCATCGCTTTGTCGCCTCACGCATCGATTCGAGTGTGACACCAGTCTGTTCCAGCGCGGCGCGTTCGCGATCGCCGGCGTCGCGATCGGGCTGCTTGAGTTTCACGCCCCAGAGGGGGCCGTCGCGCCGGGTCAGTTCTTCCATGCGCGATTCATCCCGGGCGACGATCTCCAGCTCGGCATCGAGAAGACTATTGAAGAGCGCGGACTGGAATGCGGAGACCCAGAGATTGCGGATGTTCTCGCGCACATCGCGCAGGGCGTCTTCGGCAGTGCGGCCTGCGGCAAGGTGGGCGCAGACGCGGTGCTCGGTTTCGAAGCCGCGGCCGATGAGATCCGCCGCTTTCTTGTAATCCTCTTTATCGCAGGCAGTGCGGGCGTCGACTCCCAGGGGATCTTCAGCAGGAACGATGGGCGCACAGAGCAGGGCGCGGATGGCCTGCTCGTCGTCATTCATCAGGATCGCGCGGCCGACGAGATGGTTGTTGCGGCGAACGCCGAAGCGCTGGGCGCCGAAGCGGTTGGGAACGCCGTGCGCTTCGAGCATGCGCAACGAGCGATGGGCGGCAGGCGCCTTGGCGATCGCGACATCGCGAATGCGGATCGAGAAGCGATTGGCGAGGAGATCGCCACGGGTGATGCGAGCGCTGTGGGTATCGGCCCAGAGGACGCGCACGCCTTCGGCGTCGATGGTCTGGAAGTCCTCGAACGTTCGCTCGCCCATGTCGATGGAGATGACCTGGCGCGTGATCGCGTTCTTATCCTTGAGACCGGCGAAGCTGATGCGTTTTCGATCGAGATCGAAGGATCGCGCAAGTTCGCTGACGAGTTGCTGCGTCGTCAGGCCGTGCTTTTCGATGAAGAGATGCAGGAAGGCGCCTTCGCCATCGGGCTGGATGGCGGGCTGCTCTTCAACGAGGAAGTCCTCGTTGCGCTGTTTGATGACGCCGCCGACACCGGGCTGATCGCGCGTGAGATAGATGGGCGATTCATCGCGCGGGTTGATGAATGGATCGATGCGCTCTTCACTTTCCGCTGAAGCGGGCACGATCAGAAGTCCTCACTCTGGGCCTCTTCGAGCACATGCTCTTCCACGTAGATGGGAACATCGCCGGCGATGCCCAGCGCGATGGCGTCGGAAGGTCTGGAGTCGACGTGAAGCAGCTCGCCATCGGCGCGCTTGATGTCGAGCGTGGCGAAGAACGTGTGATCCGACAGATCGCTGATGGTGATGGACTGCAGCTCGGCGCCGAGCTCTCTGACGAGGCTGGCGAGCAGCTCGTGCGTTTGCGGGCGCTTGATATCGATGCCCTTGAGTCGGCGCTCGATGGCCTGTGCTTCGGGCAGGCCGATGACGATGGGAAACGAGCGTTCGCCGTCCATCTCGCGAAGCTCGATGATCTGGATGTCGTTGAGTTCGCGAATGAGGATTCGCGAGAGCTCCATCCTGACTGCCATGGGGCGCCGATCTCCTGAATCTTCCCCTTGCTGATGACGAACGGCCGCACCGAGCCGGGGATCGCATAAGGGTATCCTCCAATGGCCGCCCTGGAGGCGGGAAAGGACCTGCTGTCTTGATGATCTGGATCCGTCGGATCTCGCTGATTCTGCTCGTCGTGCTGATCTTCGTCGCGTCTGCGGGCGCACTGGGGCTGCGGCATGTGCTGCGATCGTCGCTGCCTCGGGAGATGGAGGATCTGCGCGTGGCAGGGATCTCGGCGCCCGTGTCGATCTCGCGGGATCGGCTGGGGACTCCCGTGATCAAGGGTCAGACCTTTGACGATGTGTGCTTCGGGCAGGGGTTCATCCACGGGCAGGAGCGGTTCTTTCAGATGGATCTGGCGCGCCGGTTCGCGGCCGGCGAGCTTTCGGCGCTGATCGGGCCGTCCATGCTGAATACGGATCGCGCCATGCGCCGGCATCGCTTCCGGCATGTGGCCGAGCAGGCGCTGGAGTCGCTGCCGAAGGCGCGACGGACGCAGCTCAAGCAGTACGCCAGAGGCGTCAACGCCGGGCTGAACGACCTGAAGGCGCGGCCGCCGGAGTATCTGCTGCTGCGCACGAAGCCAGAGCCCTGGACGGAGATCGATTCGCTGCTGGTCGTCTACACGATGTTCAACTCATTGAACTTCGATGCGCTCTACGAAGAGGGTCGGGATGTGGCGCGGCGGGCGCTGGCGCCGGAGCTGCTTGCGTTCCTGACGCCTTCGGTGACGCGCTATGACGCGCCGATGATCGGGCCGCGATCGCCGGGCGACACGTACACACCGGCGCCGATTCCGGGTCCGGAGGTGATCGATCTGCGCGCGCCGGATGCGGATTCGACGATTGAAGGCGGGATCGAGATGCGCGAGGAGACGCCGGGCTCGAACAACTGGGCGGTTGCGGGAACGCGCACCGCGCATGGCGGCGCGATTCTCGCTGATGACATGCATCTTCCCTTGCGCGTGCCGGGGATCTGGCGGCATGATGAGCTGCGATGGGGCGACTCCTTTGCCGTCGGCGCGTCGCTGCCGGGTGTGCCCGGGATTGTGGTCGGCTCCAATGGATCCATTGCCTGGGGATTCACCAATGTGATGGCGGATACGCAGGATCTGGTCGTCGTCGAAGTCGATCCTGAAGACGCCACGCGCTACCGGACGCCGGATGGCTGGGAAACATTTGAAGAGTCGATTGAAACCATCGACGTGCGCGGCATGCCTGCGCAGGAGACGACGCTGCGATCGACGCGATGGGGCGTCGTGACGGGTCAGGATCCGGATGGACAACCCACCGTGATGCAATGGCCGGCGCTGATGCCGGAGATCTTCAATCTGCGCATCATTGATCTGGTGTTCGCGACGTCGCTGGAAGAGGGCGTCGAGATCGGCAGCGACTGGGTCGGGCCGTCGCAGAACATGTTGATCGCCGACGATCACGGGCGCATTGCCTGGGTGGTGACGGGCTGGCTGCCGCAGCGTGTCGGCTTTGATGGAACGGTTCCCGTGTCGTGGGCGGATGGCTCGAAACACTGGGCGGGCGGGCAGACGACGCGGCCGATGATCATCGATCCGGCGGATGGCATGCTCTTTAGCGCGAACAATCGCACGGCGCCGCCTTCGATGTCAGACGCAATCGGACAATCGTGGGGTATGGGTTTTCGCGCGAAGCGAATCGAGGAGATGATCGAAGCCGGATCAGAACTGACGGAGCAGGATCTCTTTGAGATGCAGCTCGACACACGCGCCGAACTCATGGATTTCTATCGCGATCTGATTCTCGAGCGCATCAGCGCGGACGATCCGGATGCGGCGCGCCGAAGCGCACGAGCGCTCGTTGAATCATGGGATGGACGCGCGGGCGTGGAATCCGTCGCGTTTCGATTCCTGCGCGGATTTCGCATCAAGCTGCATCAGGACATCATCATGCCGCTGACGGCGTCCTGCCAGGATGTGCAACGGGGCTTTCTGTTCAACTGGCTGAATCAGGAAGAGTCGGTGCGAAGGCTGATTGAAGAGGAGCCGATGCACATGCTCTCGCCCGACTACGAATCGTGGGACGATCTGATTGATTCGACGTATGACTGGACAATCGGAGCGATCGAAGACATCCGCCGCGAAAACGAAGGCGATGCGACATGGGGCGCGCGCAATCAAACGCGGATTCAACATCCGATCGCGCAAGGCGCACCGTGGCTTGGGTGGCTTTTGAATATGCGCGATGTCCCGGCTCCCGGATCATCGTCGACGGTGCGTGTGTCACGGCCGGGATATGGCGCCAGCCAGCGCCTGGTGGTCAGTCCGGGGAAAGAGAAGAACGCGATCTTTCAGTTGCCGACGGGCGTGTCGGGCCATCCGATGTCGCCGCACTACGGCGATCGGTATGAGGCGTGGGTCAAAGGCGCGCCGCAGCCATTGCTGTCAGGCGAGCCTGTGACTTCGTTTCAACTGCTGCCTTCGGCTGTCGGGCCGTAATCAGGTCCAGTTGCCGATGAGGATGGCGAGATCTTCGGAGCCGACAACGCCATCGCCATTGAGATCAGAGACGAGGCTGGCGCTTCCCCATGTTCCGATGAGGATGGAAAGGTCGGCGGAGTTGACGACGCCATCGAAGTTCAGATCGCCGAGGCCGCCGGAGATGTTGACGCTCCAACTTCGCTGGCTTGTCATCCACAGATCACGTGCGGCTTCATCGCGCACATAACTGGTGGCGTCCTTGACGACGACATCAATCGTGTGCGATCCCAGCGACAGGCCGAGCGGGCCGATGGGGAGCGTCGTGCCATTCTCGCCGGGGATCACAACGTCATCGACAAGCCACGTCACACTGAGCGGCACGCCGACGATTTCGATCTCGATGGTGTCGCTGACTTCCAGCGGCGCGCCTGAGGGCGTGGCGCTGTCGATGGGATCGACAATGCGATAGAACTCGATGATGAGTCCTTCGATGGAGGGCGCATTGAACGGACGGAAGAGGTTGCGCATCTCCGAATCGGGCGTTGGGCGATACATGCCCTGCTCGCTGTAGTGGGCGCCTTCGTAAGTGGAGACGGGGCCGTCGCCGCCATTGCCGGCGTCGCCGAGCCAGTTCGCCCATTTGGCGCCGAGGTTGGCCATCTGCGTTGCGTCGTAGATGGAGATGTTGCGCGTGTTGGGCTCGCCGCCCATGTAGACCGTGGGGCCGCCGTAGTCGTACTCATCGGCGAGATTGCCAAGCGAATGGCCAAGCTCATGGATGGCGATCTCGGTGGCGGAGGAGTTTCCTCCGGCAAGGGTGCCTGCGTTGTTCGAGGGGTAGCCCACGCCGCCATACTTGGTGGAGTTGGCGACGCCGAGGACTTGATCCGCATCCGGCGCGACGCCTGCAAACTGGTACGCCTTGAAGACGCTCATGCACAGCGCGCGTTCGGTGCCGCCGCACCAGAACGCCATGTCCAGCGCGGTGTTCCTGAAGATGCCCTGCG
Source organism: Sarcodiotheca gaudichaudii (assembly GCA_032355985.1). Taxonomy (NCBI): domain Eukaryota; phylum Rhodophyta; class Florideophyceae; order Gigartinales; family Solieriaceae; genus Sarcodiotheca; species Sarcodiotheca gaudichaudii. The sequence continues at coordinate 614,799 of JAUKVZ010000002.1, forward strand.
TGGGATCGTTGTCGACACCTGACTCGGCGCTGACGACATCGACGCGATGGACGTTGAACAGCGGAGCGTAGGCTGAGAACGGAAACTTGGCGAAGAGATCGCCGCGCGCGTTGTCGACGTGCGTTGCGTAATCGCCAAGGTCGCCTGCGGTGTAGCCATCGCCGACGAAGACGAGGTCGATTCGATTGTTTACGTGCCCGTTGTCGACGAGGGTGGTGAATGCCGTGCCGCCGCGCTGCACTGCATGAAGCGCCGGGTCATAGGGCATGGGCTCGGCCACAAAGGGGCCGCCGCCGAGCTGGCCGGTCTCATCAATCGGATGGCAGGCGTAGGCGACGATGGGCTCGGTGGTGAGTTGGGTGAAGATCTTCTGCCGTCGCGCTTCAACCGAATCCTCGGCATGGGCGAGACTGACGGCGCAGCCAAGGGTTGCGAACATGGCAAGGGAGGCGCGGATCTTCATCTGGTTGGCTCCGGAGGAACGGGGTTGCGGCTACAGCCCACGACGACGTTTCGCCGCAACCATCTGATCAACTGCATACCAGCCTAAGCCTCCTGCGGCCCGGCACAAGACCTAATCCGGGGAGTCTGCGTCCCAAAGCGAGAGAAGGAAGGCGATATCGAGGGCGTCGACGATCCCATCTCCGCTCAGATCCGCCGGCGACCCGTTTTCGCCCCATGCCGCCAACAGGATCGCCAGATCCGCGGCGCCGATGGAGCCGTCGCCATCGAGATCGCCGGCGCGCGAAGCCGCACGAAATCGCCACGTTCGCTCGCTGGTCATGAGGATCGCCCGGGCGCTTTCATCGCGGACGAGCTGGGTGTCATCACGCACGACGACGCGCAGCTCGTGTTCACCGGGTTCGAGATTGAGTGCGCTCGAATCAAGCGTGGCGCCGGATGCGCCTTCGATGCGCTGGCCGTCGATGAACCACTCGATGGTCAGGCCGGGATGGGCGATGTCGACGGTGTGCGGCCCGGCGTCGATGATGTTGGCGGTTGAGGGCGAGACGCCGTCGATCGGGTCGACGATTCGATACATCTCGATGATGAGCGCCTCGACGGATGGCGCATTGAATGGTTTGCCGAGGGATCGCATTTTGGAGTTGCGCGAGGGGCGAAAGAGGCCTGCGGCGCTGTAGCCGGCGCCTTCGTAGGCGCTGACGACGCCATCGAGCCCTGTCGCGCCGAGCCAGCGGGCCCATTTGACGCCGGTCGCTTCCAGCGCATCTCGATCATGGATTGAGAGGTTCGCGTCCATTGGCTCATCGCCGGAGAAGTTGGCGACGCCGCCGTAGTCGTATTCATCGCCAAGCTCGCCGAAACTGTGGCCGAACTCGTGGAGGGCGAGCTCTGCGCTGGATTCGTGGCCGCCGGACATGGTGGCGAGATTGCTGTAGCGATAGCCGGCGCCGCCATATTTGTCGGAGTTGGCGATGGCGATGAGCTGCTCGAACGCAGGCGCGTAGGCGGCGTAGGTGTACGCGCGGCTGACGCTGGCGCACAGCAGGCGCTCCGTGCCGCTGCACCAGAAGCCCATCTTCAGTGGCGTGTCGCGCATCACGCCTTGTGATGGATCGCCATCGACGCCGGACTCGGGTGAGATGATGTCGACGCGATGAACATTAAAGAGCGGCGCGTATTCGGCCAGTGGCGTCTGGGCGAAGAGGGCGTTGACAGCGCTCTCTGCGTGCTGGGCGAAAAGGGATTGCTCCTGGAGCGTGTAGCCATCGCCGAGCAGGACGATGTCGATGCGATTGGACGTGGGGCCATTGTTTCGAATGGTGGTGGAGGAGACGTCGCCGCGCTGGATGGTGGGGATGTCGGTGATATCGACGGGCACGGCCCGGGCGCCGCCGGAGAGGGCGCCGGATCCATCGCAATGGCAGGCATAGCGCAGATCGGCCTGCGGCGGCTGCTTCGGCGCATCGGTCTGAGCCGTCACCTGGGCGCAGAGACCCAGGCAGGCGAAACCGATGGCCCTGATCACACATCTCATGCTGCGAACCTCTCCTCCGACGAGCCCACCCATCGCCCGCCTTCCGATGCGTTCAATCTAGAGCGGAGAAGTCCCTACGCAACGGACAGGCGGCGCCTTCGGCGCAGGCGGCAGGATCGGAAGGCTGGTCAGTCCGGCTGGGGAATGTGGGCAAATCGCCGGCGAGAGCAATCAGTCGCGGCGCGAAGCAGCTTCGATCCGGCTGGCCTGCGGCTGGGGCAATCGCCCCTCCAGATGGCTGAGCAGCCACGGGGCGAAGGCATCCTTGGAGATCGCGCCGGGGGTTTCGTCGGCGATGCCCGTCGAATCAAGGAGCCAGGCGTGGATGCCCTGAGCGTCCATGGTCTCGAGCGGGTTGGCGACGAGAAGGTCCAGGCCCTTGCGCTGGAGTTTGCTTCGGGCGGATTCCATCAGGCGATCTTCCCGCTCCAGAGCGAAACCGACGAAGAGCTGATCCGGGCGGCGTCTTTCGGCGGCTTCGGCCAGCAGATCGGGCGTGGCCTCAAGATCAAGGGTCATATGCCCCGGAGTGCGTCGAATTTTGACGGCTTCAGGGTCGGAGACGCCCTTTGGGGGCACGGGGCGGTAGTCGGCGACGGCGGCGGCCATGACGAGGCAGTCGCAGTTTGGCGCGTGCTCGGCGAGGAGAGCCTGGAGGTCTGCCGTCGTCCGGAACCGATGGACGTCGATTTGCGTACCCTCACAGGCCAGGGATGTGGGTCCGAGTAGGAGCGTGACCTCCCATCCTCTGCGGGTGGCCTCATCAGCGAGATTGACGCCGAGCCTTCCGGAGGAGCGATTGCCGAGGTATCGCACGGCGTCGATGGGCTCGTGCGTAGGCCCTGCGGTGATGAGCAGTCTGGGAGTTGAGCCGTTCACGGAGGTCAATATTAGAAGGATCGGGCGAGAGCCGCGCCGCCCTGCGCGCGTGAGATCGTCATCAATCCTTGAGATCGGGACCCGACGAGGTTTGATGGTGTCGGCGCGGGTCAGCATAATGCGAGCAACGGAGGCGCGAGGGGCTGCAACGGGCTCCTTAGGCAGGGTGAGGGGACGCGCCGCACTTCACAATCAGGCAGACGACTGATCAGAGCAGAGTGGTTATGGCGCGATCGCGGAAAAAACTGGGAGAGATACTCGTCAAGATGGGCGTGGCTTCTCCGGAAGATGTGGAGAAGGCGGCGACCATCGCCAAGGGCGCGGGCAAGCGCATTGGCGAGGCGATGGTCGAGGCAGGCTTCGCGAAGGAAGAACATGTCTCGATGGCGCTGGCTGCGCAGTTCGGGCTGGACTTCGTCGATCTGAAGGATGAAGCCGTCGCCGCGCAGATCGATACGGATCTCATTCCCGAAGATCTGATGCGCAAGCACATCATCCTGCCGATGGGCAAGGCGAACGGACGCCTGCAGCTCATCGTGCATGATCCGATGGATCTGGAGCTGCTGGACATGCTTCGCTTCCGCCTCAACACCGAGGTGGATCCGAAGATCGCGCCCAAGTCGCGCATCAAGTATGTGATGGATCAGCAGGGCTCGGGCAGCGGCGAGCCGCGGATGGTCGAAGCGGATGAGTCGCTGATCTCCGAATCGATCGATCGCTCGCTGGACAAGTCCGTCGACGCGTCGATCGATCGCAAGGCGGACGACGCGCCGATCGTCAAGCTGTGCAATCGCATCCTTATTGAAGCGGTGCGCATGCGGGCGTCGGACGTCCACATCGAACCGATGGGCAATCGCGTGCGTCTGCGCTATCGCATCGACGGCGTGTGCATCGAGCGCGACAACCTGCCCAAGCGCATGCAGAACGCGGTGCTCGCCCGATTCAAGCTGATGGCGGGCATCAATATCTCCGAGAAGCGCGTGCCGCAGGATGGCCGCATCAAGCTGCCCGTGGATGAGTCGACGATCGACTTTCGTGTGTCATCCTGCCCGGCGTACCACGGCGAATCGATCGTGCTTCGTATTCTGCGGCCCGAGTCGGTGCGCATCGGTCTCGAGAACATCGGCTTTGAGCAAGACAATCTCGAGATATTCAATCGCATCATCCGGCGCCCTAACGGCATCTTCCTTGTCACCGGCCCGACGGGTTCGGGTAAGACGACGACGCTCTATTCAGCGCTGGATGTGTTGAATCGGCCGGACAAGAAGATCATCACGGCTGAGGATCCGATTGAATACGCATTCGCCGGCATCAATCAGTGCCAGGTGCGCGAATCGATCGGGCTCGACTTCTCGAGCATCCTTCGCTCGATGCTTCGCCAGGCGCCGAACATCATTCTGGTCGGTGAAATTCGAGACAAGGAAGTGGCGGAAGTCGCGATTCAGGCGGCGCTGACGGGCCACCTCGTGTTCTCCACGCTCCATACGAATGATGCGCCAAGCGCCATCACGCGACTCGTGGATATGGGTGTGAAGCCCTTCCTCGTGGCGTCGTCGATTCAGGCGGTGCTGGCGCAGCGACTGATTCGCGTGCTGTGCCCCAAGTGCAAGGAGCCGGATCCCACGCCGGATCCCAAGTTCCTCGCACTGACAGGCATCAGCAAGGAAGAGCAGGCGCAAGGCAACATTATGAAGGCGGTCGGTTGCGAGGCATGCGGCGGCGCGGGCTACAAGGGCCGGCGCGCGATCTTTGAGCTGATGGTGATGACCTCGCAGGTGCGCGAGCTGGCGTTCAATCAGGCGCCGGTGCTCGACATTCGCAGAGCGGCCGTCGCCGGCGGCATGCGAACCATGATTCACGACGGCAAGATCAAGATCCTGCGCGGCGACACGACGCCCAACGAAATCGCGCGCATCGTGCAGGCGGAAGGGATGGAGGCGGCGGTCTGAGGCCGCGGACTCATCCACCGGTGACTGAACGAAGGGATTGAGGAGAGGATTTCATGTCCAGTATGCAGATCGATCGACTGCTCGACACTGTCGTCAAGACGGGGGCGAGCGATCTTCATCTGACGACGGGGCGCCCCCCCACACTGCGCCTGCACGGCGGGCTGCGCAATCTGCAGACCAAGGTGCTGGACGCCGACGACCTGGTCGCGCTGATGAAGTCCATCACTCCTGAGCGCAATCAGCAGGAGCTGCAGGAAGAGGGCGGCACCGACTTTGGTTTCGCATATGGCACCAAGGCGCGATTTCGCGTGTCGGTCTTCCGGCAGCGCGGCGATCTGGCGGTCGTCTGCCGCCAGATTCCCAATGAGCTGCTGACGTTCGAGCAGATCGGCCTGCCGGAGATGACGAAGGAGCTGATCCGGCGTCCTCGAGGCATGTTCCTCGTGACGGGCCCGACGGGCTCGGGCAAGACGACATCGCTGGCGACGATGATCGACTATGTGAATCAGTCCTACGACCGGCACATCATCACGATGGAAGATCCGATCGAGTACTACCACCAGCACAAGAAGTCGATCGTGAATCAGCGCGAGGTGGGCTCGGATGTGCCCAACTTCGCCGAGGCTCTGCGTCGAGCTTTGCGTCAGGATCCGGATGTGATCCTGGTGGGTGAAATGCGAGATCTCGAGACGATCGAGGCGGCCGTGCGAGCGGCCGAGACGGGCCACCTCGTGTTCGGCACGCTGCACACGACTGGCGCCGCCAAGACGATCGATCGTCTGGTGGACGCCTTCCCGGTGACGCAGCAGAATCAGATTCGCGTCCAGCTCTCGACCGCCCTGATCGGGGTGCTGAGCCAGGCGTTGCTGACCCGCGTGGATACGAAGGGCATGGTGGCGGCGTACGAGTTCCTCGTGGTGACGCCGGCCATCGCCAACCTCATCCGTGACAACAAATCATTCCGCATCGACTCGGCGATCCAGACGGGCAAGAAGTTCGGCATGCAGCTTCTGGATGATCACCTCTGGAATCTGTACGAGCGGGGGATGATCGCGGCGGAGGAGATGATCGACAAGGGCAAAAACCCCGCGGCTCTGGCGGACAAGGTCCACAAGGTGGGCGGCCAGGTTGGCCGGGCGGAGTTCGACATCGACGACGAAGGCCACGCCGCGGAAGACTGATCCGGGGCCCGATCGCACCCTTCGGGGCGCTGGACAGGGACGTCCAATAACACAACCCGGGCTTCAACGCCGACGCATTTGTGTATTGAAATCCGGGTGTCCAAACGATCTGATCCGCCAGAACTCGTTGTTTTGGCGGAACTACGTCTTTATGCTTCTCGAAGCGTAAGTAGGCGAAGTCGCTCTTCGCCACCGCTGCGTTTCGGATGGAGTTCCGAAAACCGATGCCTGAACTGTCTGAACTTAAAAACAGGAAGCTCGGCCGCGTCCTCACGAAGCTGGGGAAGGTGACTCGTGAGCAGGTTCACGAGGCGCTGGGCGTGCAGAAGCAGCGGAAGAAGATGATCGGCGAGTTGCTGGTCGAGCTCGGGTACGTGACCGAGCGTGATGTGCTGGAGGCCCTCGCGGGCCAGGCGGGCATGGGATTCGTCGATCTCAGCGAGATTGAGATTGACGAGGAGACGGCTCATTCGATTCCGGCGGAGACGGCCAAGGCGTACAGCGTCGTGCCGTTCGAGCACACCCCGGGATCGAAGCGGCTGAAGATCGCGATGAAGAGCCCGGACAACTTCCGGGCGGTGGACGATCTTCGTCTGCTGATGGGATTCAAGGTGGAGGCCTTCGTGGCGCCCGAATCCCAGGTGGACGAACTGATCCAGAAGTTCTACTCGGTCTCGGAGTCCGTGACGGACGTGGTGTCTGACATCGCGTCGGATGACAAGTACACGGCGCTGGCGGATCGGGAAGGGTCCATCGATCTCGATGAGGTCATGGACATCGCCGAGGACAACAAGGTCATCAAGCTGTTGAACCTTGTGCTCCTTCAGGCGATTCGCGATCGGGCGTCGGATATTCACTTCGAGCCTTTTGAGACCGAGTTCAAGATGCGCTATCGCATCGACGGCGTGCTGTATGAAATGGTGCCGCCGCCGGCGTACCTGGGCCCGGCGATCACGAGCCGCGTCAAGGTCATGGCGAATCTGGACATCGCCGAGCGTCGCCTGCCTCAGGACGGTCGCGTGGAGCTGGTGGTCGGTGGCAATCCGGTCGACCTTCGTGTGGCCGTGCTTCCGACGATGTACGGCGAGTCGGTGGTCATGCGTGTGCTCGATCGATCGAATGTCGAGCTGAGTCTCGATCGCGTGGGGCTTGATGACTATCACTTCGAGATCGTCGAGAAGCTGATCCACAAGCCCAATGGCATCGTGATCGTGACCGGGCCGACGGGTTCGGGCAAGACGACGACGCTGTACGCGGCGCTTTCGTCGCTGAACAACACGGACGTCAAGATTCTCACGGCTGAGGATCCGGTCGAGTACGACATTGATGGGCTGTGCCAGTGCCAGATCAATACGGAGGCGGGCGCGACATTCGCGGCGTGCCTTCGCAGCTTTCTGCGTCAGGATCCGGACATCATTCTGGTGGGTGAGATTCGCGACCTGGAGACGGCGGAGATCGCCGTGCAGGCGTCGCTCACGGGCCACCTCGTCTTCACGACTTTGCACACGAATGACGCACCGAGTTCGATCGTGCGTCTGCTCGATCTTGGGCTCGAGGACTTCCTGCTGACTGCGACGATCGAGGGGATCGTTGCGCAGCGCCTGGTGCGCACGATCTGCAAGAACTGCAAAGAGGCATACAAACCAACGGAAGAGCAGCTGATGGAGCTGCAACTGACTCCGGAGGATGTGCGCGGGCGCGAGTTCTATCGGGGCTCGGGCTGCGATAACTGTCATGGCTCGGGGTACAAGGGGCGCCTGGGTCTTTTCGAGATCCTTGTGATGGATGACGATCTGCGCGAGCTGGTGATGAAGGGCGCGGCGACGAGCCTGATTCGCAACGAAGCGCGCAAGCGCGGCATGCGTTCATTGCGCGAGTCCGGGCTGGATGCGATTTACGAAGGACGAACAACGATTGACGAAGTGGTCCGCGAGACCATTTCCGAGGAATAACGCGGCCCGGGCGCGGCGTAGAGGGGCGCCGCGCTTGAGGCCCATTTGCGACGGCCGAAGCACGTCGGAGACGGATCATGGCGACTTTTCAATACGAAGCGATCAACGCATCGGGCAAGCCCCAGAAGGGCACGATTGACGCCGCCACGCAGAGCGAGGCGATGCAGCGTCTGAAGATGCAGGGCTACTTCCCCTCTTCCGTGCGCGAGCAGAAGGTGAAGAAGTCCGCCGCCACGAAAGAAGGCGGCAAGGGCGGCGCCAAGGCCAAGAAAAAGAAGAAGAACGCCGGTTCGATTTCGATCGGCGGCGTGAGCGGCAAGCAGCTCACGACGTTCACACGTCAGCTTTCAACGCTGCAGGACGCGGGTCTGCCGCTGCTGCGCTCTTTGCAGATTCTTGAGTCGCAGCTCAAGCCCTGCAAGCTGAAGAACGTGCTTGAGGGCGTGTGCGAGGATGTCGAAGGCGGCATGAGTCTTTCGGAGGCGATGGCGAAGCATCCGAAGGCGTTCAACCGGCTGTACACGAAGATGGTGAACGCCGGTGAAATCGGCGGTGTGCTGGACATCATCCTGCAGCGTCTTGCGGACTTCATGGAGAAGGCGCAGCGTCTGAAGATGAAGATCGTCGGCGCGCTGATCTATCCGGTGACGGTCATTCTGATCGCGCTGGCGATCGTGACGGGCATCATGTACTTCATCATTCCGAAGTTCAGCGAGATCTTCCTGGACTTCGGCATCGAGCTTCCCGGCCTGACGCTGGGCCTGATCAACACGAGCCGCTGGATCGCGGGCACGTACACACCGGACCAGCCATTCCCGGGCGCGATCTACGTGATCATTGCGCCGATCGTGATTTTCATCGTGCTCAAGCTTCTGCGGAAGACCGGTCCGGGGCGCGCGACGATCGACTGGATCTTCCTTCGCACGCCGGTGTTCGGCAGCCTGATGAAGAAGTCGACGGTGGCGCGATTCACGCGCACGCTGGGCACCCTGATCAGCGCCGGTGTTCCGATTCTTGAAGCGGTGATCATCACGCGCGACACCTGCGGCAACTGGGTGTACGAGCGGGCGCTTGGCAAGGTGCATGACTCGATTCGCGAAGGCGAGACATTTGCCGGGCCGCTGCGCGAGACGAAGGTCTGCGACGGCATCGTCGTGAACATGATTGACGTCGGCGAAGAGACGGGCGACATGGACACGATGCTGATGAAGATCGCTGACAACTACGACGAGGAAGTCGACGTTGCAGTGTCATCCCTGGTGAAGCTGCTGGAGCCTTTGATGGTCGTCATCCTCGGTGGCGTGATCGGCACGATCGTCGTCGCGATGTTCCTGCCCATGATCAAGATGATCGAGTCGCTGCAGAGCGGCTGAGCAAGTCCGGCGGGCCGCGGCGCCCGCTGATTGAAAGGATGGCGCACGTCCCGATGAAGGGTCGCGCCGAACGCATGAATCACACGACTGACACATCCTGCATCGGCGGCTCGTCCGCGCGGCGCGGCTTCACGCTGGTTGAAGTGCTGATCGTGATCGGCATCATCGCGTTGCTTCTGGGCGCGGCGGCCGCGACGTTTCACGGGGTGATCGGCAACTCGCGCTCGACGAAGACGCAGTACATCATGAGCGTGCTCGGCCAGGGCATCGAGATGTTCCACACGGACTTCAACTACTACCCGCCTCTGCTTGAGGACAACTGGGATTCGCCCAACGAGCGGCTGACATCACTGCTGTCGCGCGTCACCGGCGCCGCAGACAATCCGCTTGAGCAGTCGCGCTATCACAGCATCTACACGCTTCCCATCTATCTGCTGGGGCAGGGCGATGTGAATGGCGACGGCATCCTGACTTACAACGACGAGGTTGAGGAACAGGATCCTTCCGACGCGACGAAGCGCAACCTTGATGACGGCTATGACGGTCCTGGTCTTCGTGATCCGGGCTCTGACAAGGTGTGGGGCGCGGCGAGAAGCCGCAATGTGTCGACCGTTCGTCCTCCGACGACGGGGCGCGTGTACGGCCCGTATGTCGATGTTGAAGGAACGGATATCGCACGGCGCGTTCGCACTGAAGGCGAAGTCGACAGTGAGTCTGATCTGCCTCCATCATTTGACGAGTCCGAGCGGATGGAGCGCGAGAACCTGTACGTGTTTCAGGATCCGTGGGGCACGCCGATCCGGTACTACCGGCACTGGCCGACACTGGCGCCGGGCACGACGGATCAGCCTTCGATTGATCGCGTGCCGATCGAGCTTGTGAAGCCTGCGGCGATCGTGCTGTCTGACGAACCGATTGCGGGCGAGGATCCGGAGTTGATGCGTGCGCCGTATGCGCTGCTTTCGGCGGGCGAGGATCGTCTTTTCGGCGATCGTCATGCCGAGGGTTCGCCTGATCTGGATCACGACATGGATGACTTCATCTGGGCGGAGGACTTCGCGGACCTGGGCGATGAGAGCTCCGGCGACATGCTTGGCCAGCTTGATCTCTTCAGGAGCCAGAAGCGCGGGCGTCTGACGGACAATGTGAGGTACATGCCATGAGTCGCCGTGATGGATACACAACCCGGCGGCGCGCGTTCACGCTTGTTGAAGTGATGATCGTGATCGGCGTGATCCTGCTGCTGCTGACGCTTTCGATCGGCGGCGGCCGCGCAGTGATCCGCGGGCAGAAGGCGAACGTGACGAAGAGCATTCTGAACACGCTTGATCGTGCGCTTGAGGAATACATCACGGTCAACAACGGTGTGATTCCTGCGTATACGGATGAGGCGTATGACGAGGTTCCGGGGCCGGAGCTTGCGCCGGGCATCTCGAATATGTACACGACGAGCGACACCGTCGCATTCACGCAGTTTCCTTCGAGCGGGCGCCCCTATCCGCGCTTTCCTGACGCTTCGGTGTTTCTGAGGCAGGCGAAGGGAACGGGCGTCGTTGATCAGATCATCGCGGCGCTTCCTGAAAGCCATCTGAAGATCACACGCGGCGAGCTTAATCAGAACGATGGCGACCAGGATACGACGCCTTCGATCATCGACTCGTGGGGCGAGAAAGACTGGTCTCCGCCCTGGTACACGCTTCGCCAGCAGATGATTCTCTATGTGCATCCGAGCAATCGGCTTGCGCAGGCGCTGTACGGACGATGCATCAATGATCGGCCTTATTTCCTTTCAGCGGGCCCGGACAGGCTGTACGGCAATGGCATCGAGTTTCCTGAATCGGCGACGAAAGAAGATGTCGAGGGCGCGCTGAATGACAACCTGATGTCCGCGCCGGTGGCGCCACTGGACACTGCGAATCTCACGGGCGAGTTCTTCAGCGATTACAGGAACGTTCGCGAATGAAGCGCACTCAACACAACGCGCTCGGCTTCACGCTCATCGAGCTGCTGGTGGTCATTGCGCTGATCACGTCGTTCATTGTGCTGCTGGTTCCTGCGGCGGCGCGGATCTTTGAATCCGTAAGCTACAGCTCAGCCGTGAACAGTGTGCAGGCGGCGCTGGGCAATGCGCGCACGCTGGCGATGCGCAATGGCACGCATACGGCGCTGGCGGTCTTCTACAACACCGAGACGGGCGAGACGACACTTCAGATTCTTGAAGAGGCCGGCGGCGGCACGCGTGGACGGCTGACATCTTCGTTCTCAAACCAGGCGAATGGCGCAACAGCAGCGGTGTATATTCCGGCGAGGGGCACTATCCCCGTGACACTGCCCGAGGGGATCGGCGTGTTCGGCATGTCATTCCTGCTCACTGACGGCGAGGATGTCGTCAATGGCGACACTGGGAATTGGTATTACAAGGATTACTATACGAACAGCGATGGCGAGGACGTCATCCCCTGGATCTTCCCGCGCAATGATGCGCGCCTGTTCGTGGATCCCTCGACGGATCCGGATGGCGATCCGTGGTATCAGATCAATGCGCTGGGCGATCGCGTTCTGAGTATCGATCAGTTCGCCGTGCGCCAGGCCATGACGTTCTGCGTGCAGTTCACGCCGACGGGTTCGACGGCGAACTACTTCACCGTGGGCCAGCCGAACTATCCGGATGCATATCTGGAATATCCCGATCTGCCCTATGACCAGGCGCAGGTTCTGGATCCCAGCGATCCGGATGCGCGACCGACGACGTATGACGAACCGGCGCTCTTTGATCCAGAGGTGATTGCGGGCGCTGCGCAGGGAACGACGAATCCGGAAGTGCGCCTGAGGACCATCAGCCAGCTGGCGATCGTGGACATGCGGAGAATGACCGAGGACACAGGCGTTGAGGAGCCCTGGCTCGTTCGTTCTTCCGAGTCTCTTTCTGATGTTGACGCATGGCCGCGGCAGCTGGATGAGCTCGGCGATGTGGTCGGGGAAAGCGAGAAGGATGAGCTTCTCGAGCAGATGTGCAACTGGATCGATCTGAATGCGGAGATCATCTCCTTCAACAGATACACGGGAAATGCGCTACGCAGGTAAGCGAGAGTCATGATGCAACGAGCAATCTCACAACTTGCGCAGGGTCGACGGGCAGGATTCACGCTGCTTGAGGTCATGCTGGCGATGGTGATCATCGCGTTCGGCGTGCTGAGCGTCTCGGCGCTCTTTGCCGGCGGCGTGGCGCAGCAGCGGCGCGCCAGCGATCAGTCCCTTGCTGTGGCGCTCAGCCGCAATGCGGACGCGATGCTGTCGCGCGCCATCGGAAGGCTGGAGGGCTCGGGCCTGGCCGCCATTCCTGTTGGCGAATGGGAGCCGCTGTATTCACAGGGCCCGCGCGATCCGAAGCTGCGCGTCAATCCGAGTCCAACGGATAAGAGCATTTATTTCGTCCTCAAGTCGCGCGAGCAGGTCGTGTATGAGAATCCGGCGCTGGAGCAGAATCCCGGGTTCTTTATTCCCGCCAATGGCAGCTACACGGTGTTGGACTCGGAGATTCGACCGCTGCCGCATGAGCGGATCGTTTCGACGTCATTCAGCATCTTTATCGAGATTACTGATAACGCTGGTGTGCCAAGTTCTATCGAGCTTATCGTCAATGATCTCGAGCGGGCTCGAATTGAAATGGATGACCGGTTTGAATCAGTCGGCGAAGTCATATTCGCTGACGACACGGCTGATCCGATGAACTCGCACAGAATCTCCGTCAACTTCGCGCGTGAGGGACGGAATGAAATCACAACGCTCAGCGGTCTGATGTTCGATCCGCTCTTTCCACTGCCTGCCGGCTCATGGGTCAGTCGCATCACTGTTGGGCAGTATGACTGGCGCAGCGAGACGATTGCGTCACTGAATGATCGCGTGCTCTTTGTTGATGCGCCGGCCTTTCCTTATGGAAAGCGTCCTGCGGTGGCGTACACAGCGCTGCGGCGAACGACGACGACGGGCGCCCAGCTCATGATTGTGACATACGGCCTGCAGGCGATCGACAAGCCCACGCCGAACGTTCGCGAGGGCGAAGCCGCATTCATCCCGCCGGAAGCTTCCTATCTGAGCAACGAAGATCAGCTGCTGCGTGAGACACGGCTGTCGCTCGGGTTTGATGAGGATCGTCAGCAGTTCTTCGTCGAGGGGCAGGCTGATGAAGAGGAAGATCGATTTGCGATCGCGATCGGTCAGATTCTGATCATGTACAAGTCGCAGGGCGGCTTCGCGGGATCTGATGTTCCGGTGAAGATCGTTTCGGTGCAGACAAGCCCGACTGATGAGGATCTGATTCGAGGCTACCTGGATCGCTCGCCGCGCGTGGATGGACAATCGCCGCTTCGTGACCTGGGCAGCCGTGAGCAGATCGACGTCTGGGCGCTGCAGCAGATCACCACGAGTCTTGCGGACGACGAGTCGGAGTGGGAAATCACGCCGATCGACGCTCGCGTATTCCAGTTGGGCAGCTAATCGCATGCATGTTTGGACGACACATCCCATGACGAACAAAGCCAGGGCACGGCGCGGCTTCACGCTGGCCGAGCTGCTTGTGGCGGTCAGTCTCGTGGCTCTGATCAGCGTTGCGATCGGTTCGATCTTCACCGGCATTCAGGGCGTGGTGAGTAAGGGCATCGCGACGGCGGAGATTGATCAGATGGCGCGCGCCCTCGAGCGGCAGATGCGCGATGATTTTGACGCATTCAATCGCATGCGCAGTGATGAGACGTTCCTTGCGATTCGCATGCGCGAGGTCGGCGACTGGGATCGCAATGGAACACTTCAGCCGCAGGACGAGGTGGCGCTGTATCTGACGCGCGATGATCAGGAGGCGGATCAGCTTGCGATCGTCGGCGGCAGTGTGACGGGCCCCTATGGCGAGAACAGCCGCGCGGTGACGCGGCGCGTTGATGAGATCATGTTCATTGCGCCGGCATCGAATGGTTCGGCGCATTTCAGTGCACAGATTGACAGCCGCCGGGACGACATTGAACCCAATGGCCGCAAGTTTGTTGAGGCCGTCGGCGCGCAGCATGCGCTGATTTACTACGGGCACGGCCTTCGCCCGGCGCCTGATCCGAACGTGCCTGAAGATGAGGATGCGATTCCGGTCCGGCAGTACTTCGCCGATGGTGATTTCGGCCAGGGGCCGGGACAGCCGGCGATGCAGAATCAAGAGAATCGATTTGACCTGGGCGTATCGCAGTTTGCGACAGGGCGCAATGAGTATGCCGCGGACTGGCCACTGGCGCGACGCGCGCTGCTGCTGGTTTCCTGCGGCGTCTCTGAACCGGAGCGCGATCAGCGCGAGACGGCGCAGATCGGCAATGGACGCGAGTATGTTCTGTATCCGCGCGACTACGAGAATCTGCAGGTGTTTCCCGAGCTTCTCGATGTGATCGATGAGACGGATCTGGAAGAGGACGCCTTTCTGACGCCTGCCGGCCAGGGCGAGTCATGGCCCGGGCTGCGACTGCTGGGCTGGGGTCGGGCGGATATCTGCAATATGGACGCGACCGATCTTCGCAGGTGGCTCGAAGGTGAGCCCGCAAATTCGGCGTACACATTCGGCGGAAGCACAACGGCGGCGTCGCAGCCCTTCTCCTGTCCGGGATGGTCGTCGCTGACGAACCCGGTCGCGCCGCCTGAGGCGCAAGCATCCCTTTGGAAGCGCGACAACACGGCCAGCGTTGCGGAAACAAATAACTGGGAAAGTCTTCGCAGCGCGATTGCAGGCTGCTTTGCGCGGCCGCTGGTGGAGACGGAGCCGCCTCGCATCGATCGTCGCACGGGCTTGAGCGGCAGGCAGCCTGATGATGCGCTGATGGATCTGAGTGCGGTGCTCGCATCCAACTGCAGCAACTTTGAGATCGCATGGTCGGATGGCTCGACGTGCGTAGATTCCATCGATCCGGATAGCGATGCTGAGAATGGATTGCTGTACGAGACGGGCGACATCATCTGGTACGACATCTCGTCATACGATCCCGGAGATCCGGAGAAGCGCGCGACGGCCGGTGAATGGGCACGAAGCCGCGAACAGATCAACTTCATCCTCCACAGGGAGGATTACGATCGCGTGGAGATTGAAGGCCAGGAAGGAAGCGACATCTTCCAGCGCCTCAACGTCGCATCGGGATTCGCTCCAGCCAGCTTCCAGCCGGATGAGGTGTACTACAACCCGGATATCACCGGGGGCATTGATTACACGACGGGTCAGGAAGAGTACTTCGCGATCTTCCCGTTCCGAGGCGCCAATGGCGGCTCGGGGATCGACACCGAGGCGTTTCCGAAGGACATCCTCATTCGTATTCGCGTGACGCTGCACGACTCGCAGAATCGGTTGCCGGAAGGCAAAACGTTCGAGTTCATCTTCAAGCTTAATCCGCGCGGGCAGTGACTATTGATGCGCGCGATCTGGATCTGAGGGGATCCGGACGCAGCGCGGGAGAACAATGATGCAAAAGACTTCAAACACCTATCCAAAACGCAAGAAGCGCACCGATCGGCGCGGCAGCGTCATTCTGCTGGCCATCGCGACGCTGGCGATCATCGCCATCGCCGGGCTGTCCTATATGACGGTCGTGAGTCTCGATCGCTCGAGCTCCGGCGCGTATGCCAATCAGACGAACTATCGCCAGCAGGTCACCGGCGTCACCGAGCACATCGGCGCGCTGCTGACGGCGGATCTCTTCGGCAACAAGATCGTCACGACTTCGACGCCTCGCTACCCGCAGAACTCGGGATCGTTCGAGGCCTCGTACTGGCCGAAGATGTTCGAAGATGGCGAGACGTGGGATGCGCCGATGACGGCGCGGGTGGCCAATGGCTCCAATCTCTTCGACACGCCGGGCAACTTCTTCGGCGCCCCGGATGATTCGGCGAAGCTGGAGTGGACATTCAGCGGGCCGCGCGGTCGTTATGAAGTGGCGCCTCCGGATGATGCGTGGCTCGCATCCACGGAGCCTGAGGACTGGGACAACGATGGTCTCATCGACGGCTTCCGTCAGATCACGAATCTTCGTTCGGCGTATACGCTGCGCGACGAGAATCGCAATGGCGAGATTGACACGGATGAAGGCTGGGTGCGCGATGATGGCGCGTTTGTCGATCTGTTCCGATGGATCGTCGAAGCGCAGGACTTCCGCGGCAATCCGGGCGCTGATCTCTGGGATTTCAGCGATTCCGATCTTCGCTCACGAGCCTCTCGATTCGGTCTGTCGCTCGCTGATGGCGATGGCGCGGAGCAGGGCATCAATCAGATGACGCACTCGCTCCAGCTTGATCAGCTCTTCATTGTGGGCTCGGGCGATGAGCCTTCCGATGAAGACTCGCAGCTCAATCACATCGATTATCGACGCTGGGCGGACACGGATGGCGACACATTCCCCGATGCGCGCTGGCAGCAGCTTGATGTGCTGGGCGAGCTCTTCGGGCTGCGCTGGTTTGTCGCGGCGCGCATCATCGATAACTCGGCGCTTGTGAATGTGAACTCCGCGATCAGCTCGGGCATCGATGATGACTCGGGCGATCTTGATCCGTGCATCGGCCTGACGCCGGCGGATATCGACTTTCGGCGTCTGCTGCGTCATGCCACGAAGCAGCAGGCGCGTCATCCTGATGTGACCGTGCCGCCGATCGCGTATCAAAGCGCGATGGCCGAGCATCTGGCGCGCGGTCTTCAGGGACCGGCCGTGCTGGATCGGATCAATACAATCGTGGCGCCGCATTCGGAGCGCCTCAACAAAATCATGTATGAGGATTGGCAGAGCACCTTCCGCTCACTGGCTTACGGCGAAGAGCCCAGCTCGGGTCAGCGGGAGGCGATGTGGCGATTCTTCGGGTCTGATCCTTTCAACCCGGTGATCAGCGCCGGTGCGGCGTATCCGCTGACGGATGAGATCGATCTGCGCACCTACTGGGGTTCGAATGATCTGATCGCGCTTTCGAAGATCGAGCAGCGCATCGACGGCCCCGAGGAAGTGACCTCGCTCTTTGGCCCCTTGTACCTGCCTGGCTTCGGGCGCGACTATCCGCGCAACGAGAGTCTGGGACTGATGCGATCCAAGGAGGATCCGGCCAACGTGCGCCGTTTCGGTGAGCAGGAAGTGGAGCTTCCTGGCGCCACGGGCGGGACGTATGAACTTGAAGATAAGCAGCTGCGCCTGCAGCGCGATCTTCGACGTCGCCTGACGACTGTCAATGGCTCCGGCACATTTGCGCCGGTTCCTCCGCTGAATACATCACAGGAGAACGCCAGTCAGTTCGTCAACTACAAGGTTCGCCTGGATGAGTCGGAGCTGGGCTCGGATGTTCTGCAGGTTCAGGCGCGTGCGATCAGGAAGTCGTTTGAATACCTGATGTGGGCGCTGGCGCCCTTTGCGACTGATGAGCCTCTCTTCCTGAACAATCAGCTTGGCTGGGACTATGCGGACCCCATGGCGCCAAACTCGCGGCACACCCACTACGGCGGCGGCGCTTCGACCATGCCGACAACGGTGTTCGGCGGAACCATGCTGGACGGCGCCGACTACGCGCTGATGCGCGCGGCGTCGCTGGCCGTCAATCTGGCGGATGCGATTGATGAGGATCAGACGCCGTCTGTGGCGCGATTCTTCCATAACAGCGAGTCCGCCTTTCGCAATGCGCTCGGCCCGTCCGATGTGACGGTGCTCAGCTCTTCGATGACGCACGGCGACATTCTCGGCACCGAGTACGGCACGAGTCCGTTGAGCAGCACGCTGTTCCCGGTTGATGCGAGCACGTCGGTTCCCACGGGAACGAGCGGCATGGCGTTCGTCGGCCTGGATCGTCAGCCATTCCTGCGCGAGGTGTATTCGCTTGCGGTGTATCGAGATCGCGCCATGGATGTGACGGTCGTTCCGGACCCGACGTTTGATCAACTGATTGAAGGCGATGAGCCGGATGAGAATTGCTATGGCATGCTGGCAGTCGAGCTCGGCAATCCGTGGCCGGACCAGATTGCGCTGAATGACTACACCGTTCGAATCGGAACCGAAGACAAGTTCTTCACGTTCGGCATCCCCAATCCCACCATCATTCCCGCCGGCGGATACGCGGTCTTCTACTTCGATGTCGGCACAGACAGCGACGATCTGTATCCCGGAGAGGGTGAGGACATCCGCGACGCATGGCTCGACACGCTGATGCCGGGCGGCGTCAGTGATTCGTTTGCCGTGCTTGAGCCGCTGGATTTCATCAACGCCGTCGGGCTGACGAATCCGACAGATCCGGGCGCGCGCATGGTCTTCTTCCATGAGTTGATCAACGAGCTGCCCTCAAACGCGTACCTGCTTCGCGAAGGTGACGATCTGCCATTTCCCGTGCTTGTCGATCGCATGGAGAATCCTGAGTCGAGTCGCGCAAGCGCGAGCGATTACACCGATTTCTTCCCTGCCGGCCTGGAGACTGGCGGCATCGTGGATCTGTCCCCGTTGGATCTCGGCGGCGATCCGAGTGTGACGGGCTATGTCGCGTATACATCAAGCCTGACGCGTCCGGCGCGATCCGGCGTCGAGGGATTCCCGCCGTATGTGCTGGAGTTCCCCAATGGCGTCGCCAACAGCAATGCGCATCACTTTGATGATGGCACAACCGCCATCAATGGAGATCTGACCGATCTGTTTCGAGATCTCGAAACCGAAGCGTCTGCCATTGACATTCCGACGAGCTTCGGGATTTTCTTCAGCGATCAATACGGCGTCGGCAATGTTCCGATTGGTCAGCCGGACAAGCCTGACTCGGATGCGATCATCGCCGGGTATGTGGCTTCCAACACCTATCCCATCTTTCAGCTCTTCGTGCCGAATGAACCATTCGCCTCGCCGACTGAAGTTGGACTGGTGAGCACATATGCGCATGTGTGCAACAATTCGAACTTCGGCGACCTGGCAAGCTGGATGACGGTGAGCGAGCAGCTCGCCGCGGATACGGAGCGCTATCTCGATGGCTCTCCGGGGCCGAACAACCTGAATCCGTACTTCGGCGTGCTGAATTCGTCGCGCTATGTGATTGGCGGCGAGTATCTGAGCGGTGATGATCTTGACGATGTGCTGGAAGCGCCGAGTTTCATGCGTGTGCCGCTGGCGACGCGCGTCTTTGATTGCTTCGAAGCGCTTTCACCGCCTTCGGATCTGGTGCATGGTCGTATGAACATCAATACGGCGTCGCTGGATACGCTTCGTCTGCTGCCGCACACATCGCCGGAAACGACGCTGCTTCCGCTGGAAGCGCCTTCAGATCTCGCGATCGAAGATCCGGCGACGGATGATCGTGCCAAGTTCATGGATATGTATCGCCAGGCGGTGGATCCGGTGGACTCATGGCCTCCGTCGAGTCCGCCGAACATGCAGAATCGCCAGACGTTGACTGACATTCAAGGCCTGCGTCTGGGCGGCAATCTTCTTCTTAATGGCGCCCAGCCCATTCCGGCATTCACCAACACGGGCGAGCTCTCGCTGCTGGCCGAATGGGACACTGCAGGCGGCGGCGCCACCGGACTGCCGTCTGTGCCTCAGATGGGTCAGTTCGGCGCTCAGAACTTCCAGAATGGCGGCATCGACGGCCTCAATGGTCAGGCGAGTTGGTTCGACCTGCGGCGCAACGCTGTGGAGAGCGCTAACTGGCCGGGCGCCCCGCAGAGCTACGACCCATTCAACGACCAGGAAGAGCGACTCGCGTTTTATCGCGCGGTCTCGAACGTCGTCTCCACACGATCGGACGTCTACACGGCATGGTTCGTGATTCGTGCGTATGACCCGGAGGCGATCGAGGGGCTCGAGGTGTTGTCGCCGCCCAACAATGAGGAAATGCGCGACATCTTCGAAGAACTCCGCCCTACATACGAGACGCGCTGGCTGGCGGTGTTTGATCGATCGCGTGTTCGCAAGCCGACGGATCGGCCTCGGATTCTGCTGCTGGCCGAGTTGCCGCCCACGTGATCGGGCGTTGATTTGGTCGGAAATAGCCCTCGGCCTTCGCGGGTGTGATTCACAATCAGTCCACATTCAGGGCCGTGTTCGCCACGTTCATCCGCAGGCGGCGCGGCCTTTTTCGTGGGCTGATGGGGATCCTGCGATCGCCGATGGTCGCTGCGGTTGGCCTGCCGGGCGTGTCGCGGGAGGCCTTCTGAGCGGCTAGGATAGGCCTCCTCGTCCTGCGGGACAGGAATCTGTGCGCTGTCAGCCGGTGGGCGGGTGGCGGCGCGACTGGGTTTCTGAGGAGTCCTCCATGAGTCAGTTCGAGCGATCAACGGGCGGCGCCGCCGCTGCGGTCACGACGCAGCAGGCTGGTTTGCTGCGCGATGTGATTGAGTTGACGAAGCCTCGGCTGACGCGCCTGGTTGTGATCACGACGGGCGTCGGGTTCGCCGTGGCTGCGATGGGGCGCTCGTGGGGATGGATCGAGCTGATCTCGACTGCGTTTCTCTGTTTGCTGGGGGCGTGGCTCTCGGCGGGCGGGGCGAATGCGCTGAACATGTGGTGGGAGCGGACGACGGATGCGCGGATGTCGCGCACGGCCGGGCGTCCGATTCCCGATGGTCGCATGAGCGCTGATCTGGCGCTGGCCGCGGGACTGGGGATGAGCAGCGCGGGCGTCGGCGTGCTGGCGCTGCTGGTGAATCCGGCGGCTGCCGCTGTGTCTCTGGCGACGATTCTTCTGTATGTGCTGATCTACACGCCGCTGAAGCCGGTGACGCCGCTGGCGACGATCGTCGGGGCGGCGCCGGGGGCGCTTCCGCCACTAATCGGCTGGGCGGGCGCGGCGCCTGACAACATGAGCGCGTGGCACGCGCTTGGGCAGGCGGGCGGTTGGTCGCTCTTTCTGATCATCTTCGTGTGGCAGATCCCGCATTTTCTTGCGATCGCGTGGATGCATCGTGTGGATTACGAGCGAGGCGGGCATCGTGTGCTGCCGGTGGTTGATCCGACGGGGCAGCGCACCTCACATGTGACGCTTGTCTGGACGCTGACGCTGATTCCCGTCAGTCTGTCGCCGATGCTGGTGATGCCGGCGCCGATTGGTTTGAGCTGGGTGTATGGCGTGGTCGCGCTGCTCGGCGGGCTGATCATGCTTCGATCGGCGGTGCGATTCATCAGGGAGCGGACGGACGCTTCGGCGCGATCGCTTTTCCTGACGTCGATCATGTATCTGCCGCTGCTGCTGCTGACGATGGTGGTGGACGCGGGCATTCGCGCGGCGCTTTAGAGCCGGCGGCGAAGGATCGATTCATGGCGCCACAGAAACTTGCGGGTGTGCTCTTCGGGCTGGGATTGACGGCGCTTTCCGGCGCGCTGCTGATGGTCGCAGTGACGCGCGGCACGCCCCAGGAAGAAGCGCTGGTTCCTGATCGGAATATGGATCTGCTTTCGATCCCCGCGTTCACGCTGACCAATCAGGATGGCGAGACGGTCACGCGCGAGGCGCTGGCCGGCAAGCTGACGATCATCGATTTCATGTTCACACACTGCCCATTCATCTGCCCGACGATGGGGCAGAACATGCGGCATGCCCAGGAGTTTCTGGATGGCTCCGGCGTGCAGTTCATGAGTTTCTCTGTTGATCCGGAGCATGACACGCCGCAGCGATTGAAGGAGTACGCCGCTTCCATCGGCGCGGACACTTCAACGTGGACATTCCTGACCGGCGATATGGATCAGGTGCAGAACATCCTGAGCGAAGGGTTGCTGCTGGGAAAGGCGTCGCCGGATCCATCGCAGACGATTCCGCTGCCGGATGGTTCGACGATGGAGAACATCGGCCATCCCGGACGGTTCATTCTCGTCGGGCCGGATGTTGAGATCATCGCGCTGTGTGACGGCACAAAGGCCGATGGGGTTGATGCGCTGGCAGAGCGGGCGGCGCTTGCGGCCACCGAGCTTGCGAACAGAAACCACTGAAATTCAAGCGTTTTCGACGCGGCTGGTGTAATGCACGCCGCGTTCGGCGAGCTCCCGCAGCACGTGATCAAGCACATTCGGCTTGTCGCCGATGAGTTCGGGCGGGTTGACGCCGGGCTGGACGAGATCGCCACGGGCGATCATGCGGGCGACGATGGCGCATGGCAATGCGGTGGTGCGGGACATACTTGTGGCGCCGCTGTCGATGTCGAAGTAATCCAGCAGATCCCAGACGAAGCGCTGGCGCTTTCCTCCCATTTCGCCTTCGACGATGACGCGCATGACGGTGAGATCCTGCTCGCCTTCTTCGTACGTCCACTTGGGGAACATGAGTGCGCTGATGACATCGATGGGGCGTACCTGCGCGCCTTTGACGTCGATGGCGTCATGGCTGAAGAGGCCGGTTTCGCGGAAGACGCGCATCAGTTCGATGTGGCCGGGATAGCGAAGCGTCTTTTCCTTCATGTTGGGGACGGGCATCGTGGTTGCGAGGGAGCGCAAGCCGTCGGTATTGAAGGACTCGAGCGTGCCGATATCGGCGAAGTCCATCAGCTCGGGTTCGGAGAGCGCTTCGCGGATTACTGTTTTGCCGTCTTCAACGATGCGCGAGGGACGTGTGTACTCCTCGATGACGTCATAGGGCGAGAAGCCGGCTTTGTATTCGAAGGGCCAGCGGCGCTCGCGCGGCAGGCCGCCGACGTAGATCTCGATGTTGTCGCATGTGTCGAGCTGGGCGGCGCCGTAGCCGGCGAACATGTTGCTCATGCCCGGCGCGACGCCGCAGTCGACGACGGCGGTGACGCCATGCTCCTTCGCCAGATCGGTGAGGTCGATGGCGTCTTCGGGCATGAAGGAGATGTCGGCGTAGTTCTTCTTCGCCTCGATGATGGCGCGCAGGGTCTGGAAGCCGAGGATGCTGGCGCCGGCGCCGAGGACAATGTCATGCGGCTCGATGAGGCGCTTCAGGGCGCTGGTGTCGGAGAGATCGGCTTCGACGGTCTCGATGGAGCAGCCCGCTCGCTCGGCGCGCTTTTTCGCGGCGTCGAGATTGCGGCGGCTGATGTCGGCGACGGTGACCGTAAAGCCCGCATCACGAGCCATGTCGACGGCCATGACGGATCCGACCATTCCCGCGCCCAGCACGATCGCGCTCTGCATGTCGCTCACTTCCTTCCGATGAGACCTGCCTGAGGGGCTCGGCGGTTGTAGCCGAGGGTTCATGGGGAATCAACGGGGCGGCGGCGCGGGCGATGGCTTAGGATCGCCGATCATGCTCGCTCGACTGACGGGAATCCTGGAGGCGGCCGGTGAGAGTTCGCTGACGATCGCGACAGAGGATGGGGCGTTCGCATTCGATGTGCTGACGCCGCAGACGCTTGCCGAGGAGATGGCGGATCGCATCGGCGAGCGCGTGACGCTGCACACACTGACGCATCTGGAGGCTTCGGCGCAGGGCGCCCATATGACGCCGCGGCTGCTGGGCTTCGCCAGCGCTGAGGACAGGGCGTTCTTCGAACTGTTCACGACGGTCAAGGGTGTGGGCGCGAAGAAGGCGCTGAAGGCGATGACGGCGCCGATGCCGCAGATCGCGATGGCGATCGCCGAGCGCGATGCGCGTTCGCTGCAGCAGTTGCCGAATATCGGCAAGCGGCTGGCGGAGACGGTGATCGCGGAGCTGCACGGCAAGGTGGAGCGATTCGCGGCTGGTGAGATCATCGAAGCCAAGGGTGGCGGCGGGCGTACGGCGGATCTGGGCGAGGCGGCGCGGGAGGCGGTCGCGGCCTTGGTGCGCCTGGGCGAGACAAGCGGCGACGCCGAGCGCATGGTGCGTCGCGCGATGGAGACCGGCGACGGGCTGGCGGATGCGGATGCGATTCTCGCCGCGGCGTACGGGCTGCGAGGTTCGTAACGCAAAGCTGACGCATGCGTTTGGCGCCGGGCGTCATTCATCTATACAAGGGGACTCATGCGTTACGCGATGATCATGGCGGGCGGCGCCGGCACGCGCCTGTGGCCGATGAGCCGGGGCAGTCTTCCCAAGCAGCTTGTGCCCTTCATTGAGGGACGGTCGCTGCTGGAGATAGCCGCGGCGCGGCTTGAGGGGATCGTGCCGGCTGATCGACGATACCTGTGCACGAATGAGGCGCATCGGGAGGCGATTCGGACGAGTCTGAGCGCGTTTCCCGATGAGCAGATCCTCGGCGAGCCGGTGGGGCGCGACACGCTCAATGCGGTCGGGTTCACGGCGGCGGTGCTGCAGGAGATGGATCCGGAGGCCGTGTTCGCGGTTTTCACGGCCGATCATCTGATCGAGCCAGCGGATGTCTTTCGTGATTGCGTCGAACTGGCGTTCAAGCTTGTTGAGGGGCATCCGTCGCGCCTGGTGACGTTTTCGATCAAGCCGACATTTCCGGCGACGGGGTACGGCTATGTGCATCGCGCCGATGCGATTGACATCGAGGGCGGCGATGGACGCGCGTTTCGCGTGAAGGAATATGTCGAGAAGCCGGATCTGGCGACGGCGGAGAAGTACCTCGCCAGCGGCGAGCATGGCTGGAATGCGGGCATGTTCGTGTGGAAGGCATCGACGGTGATGGATGCCATTCGGCGATTCAAGCCGGAGTCGTATGACGGGCTGATGAAGATCGCGAATGCGTGGCAGACGCCGGATCGGAAGCGCGTGCTGGATGAGGTGTATCCGACGCTGCCGAAGATCAGCGTGGACTACGCCATCATGGAGCCGGCGGGAGCTGATCCGAACTACGAGGTGTGCACGGTCGTCGCGGATGTGGACTGGCGGGATGTCGGAAGCTGGCCGAGCTACGGCGAGACGCTGGCGCATGATGCGGATGGAAATGCGACGACGGGTGGCGAGGCGGCGCCGGCGACGATGCTGGATTGCCGCAACACGCTGATCGTCAACGCTCAGAACGGGCATCGGATCGCGGCTCTGGGGTGCGAGGATCTGATCATCGTGCACACGGAGGGGGCGACGCTGGTGATGCCGGCGAGCAAGGCGGAGCGGTTGAAGGAGCTTCATGCTCTGATTCCGGAGGAACTGCGTTAAATAGGGAAGGCTCTGGAGCCCCTCAAACGGGCGACACCTGTTTTTGAGGGCGTGAGATCGCGCCGAAGGCTGTATCCTTGCGCCTGTGGGAATGAGATCCCTCCTTGCGAATGTGGGCGGGTTGTATGAGCTTGGCCGCCTGGGCGTGATCACCGGGTTTCGGTTCCGGGGTCGCTACTGGCGGTGGCGGCTGCATACTGCCTTCGGTCGGGGCTATCCGGCATCCCGGATCGAGCTGTTGCGTTCAGTTCTGGCGTACGGCCGATGGGTGCGGGAGATGCGCAGAGAGAGCAGAGGATGAGCGAAACGAGCAACGTGATCTATTTCGATAACGCGGCCACCACATGGCCCAAGCCTCCGCAGGTGACGGAGGCGATCTCGCGCTTCCTGACGAGCGAAGCGGCCAATCCGGGGCGCGGCGGTCACAAGATGGCCAAGGCATGTTCGGGCGTGCTGGCGACGCTGCGCCAGCGACTGGCGGACATGCTCAACGCCGAGGCGCCGGAGCGGATCATCCTGACGTTCAACTCGACGGACGCAATGAATACGGCCATCCGTGGCGTGATTGAATCGCACGAGCTGCGCCGGCCGGAAGTGACGCCGCACATCGTCTCTACGGTGATCGAGCACAATGCGGTGCGGCGACCTCTGAATCATCTTCATCGCGAAGGGCGCATTGATCTGACACTTGTCGGCTGCGACGGCGAAGGCTTCGTCGATCCGCAGGCGATCATCGACGCCACGACGGATCGCACGGTGCTGGTCGCGGTCGTGCATGCGAGCAATGTGATCGGCGCGATTCAGCCCATCGGCGAGATTGGCGCCGCGTTGCGCACGGCGCGGCCGAACTGCCTCTTCCTGACGGATGCCGCCCAGACCGCGGGCGCCGCGCCGATTGATGTGCAGGCGATGGGCGTTGATCTGCTGTCATTCACGGGGCACAAGTGTCTGCTTGGGCCGACCGGAACGGGCGGGCTGTATGTCGGACCCCGTGCGTATCAGGAAAGCGATCCGATTCCGCGCGTGGTGAGTCTTCGCCAGGGCGGCACAGGGGCGGACTCCAACTCGCCGGTGAATCCGCGCGAGCTTCCGATCTACTTTGAAGCGGGCACGCCGAACACTGTCGGCCTGTGCGGCCTGCTGGCGGCGATTGAGAACATTCCTGCTGATGCGCTTGAGCGTGAGCAGGAGCATGTGGGCCGGATCATGGAAGCGGTCGGCGCGATGCCGGGCGTGACGATCTACGGCCCGCGCGATCCGAAGATGCGCACCGGCGCGATCTCGATGCGCATCGATGGTTACGCGCCCAATGAGATTGCGGCGATCCTCGATGGCTCATTCAACATCGCATCACGTGCGGGCCTGCATTGTGCGCCGGGTGCGCACGAGGCGCTGGGCACGCATCCTGACGGCACAATCCGCGTCAGCCCGGGTCCTTACACAACGGATGAGGAAGTGGATGCGCTGATCGAGGCGATGCGCCAGATCACGAGCGCTTCGCCCGCTGCAAAGATGTCTGACGGCGAGTCCACGACGGCCTCAGCGCACTGCGTCTGAACCAGATCGTCACTGCTGGATGAGCAGATCGAGGAATCGATCCTCGGCGCCCTTATACGCTTCCATGCGCGATTCGATATTGGCCAGCAGTTGCAGGATCTGCTCCTGGCCGAACTGTGACTCTGCGCGCGGCGACTCCATCGTGATCTCCAGCGCTTCGGATGCGGCTCGCAGATCGCTGATGGCGGACGCGAATGAACGGGCGGAGTCATAGAGCAGCTCGTACTCCAGCTCTTTCTTATCCGGTCGCTGCAGGGCGCGCCATGGCGCGCGGCGGATCTCGCCCATCGCAAGCTTCATTTGATCGGATGCGATGCGCGCGTTGGCGACGGCCTTACGAATGTCCGGCGTGGTTTCATCAATCATGAGAGCGAACTCATCGATCGCCGCACGCGCGTTCTGCGTGGTGGCGCGGCCATTGATGAGCATCTCATCGAGGAGCTGAATGGAGCGCGTGTTCAGGCGATCGACGATCTCCTCGGCGCCCTCTATCGTTCCATCGACGCGCGGCCTGTTCTCATCGACGAGGTCCTGCAGGCTCACGACGAACTGCTGCGCCTCGGCGACGGTCTGATCTGCGCGCTGCGCGGCGCTCTCAATATCCGCCGTGATGGAGTCTGCACGTTCGAACCACAGTGGATATCGACCCCTGAGCTCATCCGTCACATCTCGAATGTCCTCGACGATGATCTGCGCATCTGCGAGCACCTGGCCGTCGAGTTTGGCCGCGAAGGCGTTGAATCGATCGGCGATGCCTTCGATTTTGCTGACGATGGAGCGCACCTGCTCCTTCTGCTCGGCGCCGTAGCCTGCGGAAGCAAGGAAACTGGGCACAGCCAGTTCGCCCTTGATCACTTCGCCGGCTTCGAGCACGGTCGCTCCGGGGCCGCCGCCGACACCGGCAAAGTTGATCGTGCTGCCTGAGCCGAGCAGCGGCTGCTCAAGAAAGGCGACGGCGTCATCGAAGAGCTTGTACCTGGTCTGAAGCTCGATGCGCACGAGCACGCCTTCAATGACATCGTCGCTGTCGCGCCGTTTGAACTTGATGCCGCCGACCTTGCCGACGCTTTGACCGGCGATGCGCACATCGGATCCGAGGGAGAGCCCGGCCGCGCCATCGGTGAGTGAAAACTGAACGAAGTAGTCACGGTGCGGCTTGAACGCCTTGAGCAGCCCGGCGAGCTGCAGAATGATGAGCAGCGCGATGATCAATGAGATCAGGAGAAACGCGCCAGCCTTCGTGTTGTTGCTTGATGCTCGATATGGCATGAGTGGATGCGCTCCTCGGCGCGGTCGCGGATCGACCGGCGCCCGCCGGCCTTCTTACTGCTTCTTCTTGTTCTTGCTGAATGGCGATCGGATGCGTGTCGCCTCGATGCTCGGCACGCGCGGCACGTCGATTCGATCGATGCCGAGCAGATCGTCGGCGTACTTGGTGGCTTCGCGCCGCTGCGAGATGGGGCCGTCGGCGTCTCCCCGAACGAACTGACGAATCAGCCGCTCGTGATCGTTGAGCTCGTCGACCTCGTCCTTCGGGCAGTCGCGAACCCTTTCGTAGTACGTGCGCTCGCGCACGCAGATCATGCGTCCCTTGTCGAGCATCGCCATGCGATCGGCGATGGCGAAGGCGGAGTCCATCTCATGCGTGACGACGATGCTGGTGACGCCGATCTTCTTTGACAGATCGATGATGAGCCGATCGATTTCGGCGCTGGTGACGGGGTCGAGGCCCGCGGAGGGCTCGTCGTAAAAGAGGATCTCCGGATCGAGCGCCAGCGCCCGGGCGAGTCCGGCGCGCTTCTTCATGCCGCCGGAGATCTGTGCGGGGTACTTATCCGCATGCTCGCGCAGGCCGACAAGCTCCAGCTTGATCTTGACCTGGATATCGATGATCTCCTGTCCGAGATCGGTGTGCTCCTGCAGCGGCAGGGCGACGTTTTCGGCGACTGTCATGGAGTTGTACAGGGCGCCGGACTGGAAAAGCACGCCGAATCTCTTGCGAACATCGTTGAGTTGCTGCTCGGTGAGCGTGCAGAGATCATCGCCGAACATAAGGATCTGGCCCGAGTCCGCCTTGAAGCTCTGGATCATGAGCCTGAGCGTCGTGGACTTGCCCGAGCCGGAGCCGCCCATGATGACGAGGATCTCGCCGCGCTCGACATCGAATGTGACATCGTCGAGCACGACTTTGCCGTCGAAGCTCTTGGACAGGTGTCTGACGGAGATGATTGGCTCTTCGGGCATGGTGACGCTTCGAGTATCGACCAGATCCCGCCGCCGCCTGTCGCGGATCGGCGGCGAGGCGCCTCCGTTTATCCGAAGACGATCCCCTGCGCGAGCGGAAGCTCATCGCCATAGTTGATGGTGTTGGTCTGCCTTCGCATATACGCCTTCCATGCGTCGGATCCCGATTCACGTCCGCCGCCGGTGTCCTTTTCGCCGCCGAAGGCGCCGCCGATCTCAGCGCCGCTTGTGCCGAGATTGACGTTCGCGATGCCGCAGTCGCTGCCGGCGTAGGAAAGGAATCGCTCGGCCGATCGGGCCGATCCGGTGAAGATGGCGCTGGAGAGGCCCTGATCGACTGCGTTGTGCAGTCGCATCGCCTCATCGAGATCATCGACCTCGAAGACATAGAGGATCGGCGCGAAGGTCTCCTCCATGGCGACGGGAAGGTCTTTGCCGCGCGGGACTTCGATGATGGCGGGCGTGACGAAGTTGCCGGGTCGATCGAGCTTCTCGCCGCCGACGAGCAGCTTGCCGCCCTGCTGCTTCGCCTTGTCGATCGCCGTCATCATGGCTTCGACGGAGCCTTCATTGATGAGCGGGCCGACGAGCGTGCTGGAGTCCATCGGATCACCGATGGGCAGCGAGCCGTAGGCCTTCACAAGTGAATCGACGAGCTTCTTCTTGATTCCAGGCTGGACGAGGAGTCTTCGCGTGGAGGTGCAGCGCTGGCCACAGGTGCCGACAGCGCCGAAGAGGATGCCTCGCTTGGCAAGTTCCAGATCGGCGTCATCCATGATGATCAGCGCGTTGTTGCCGCCAAGTTCGAGGAGCGCCTTGCCGAGGCGTCCGCCGACGACTTCGCCCACGCGTCGGCCCATGCGGCAGGATCCGGTCGCACTGATGAGCGGCAGGCGCCGATCGGCGATCATGCGCTCGCCGACTTCCTGATCCGACCCCATGATGAGCTGGAAGAGTCCGGGGAAGCCGTGCTCTTCAGCGACATCGGAGGCGAGCTTGTTGGTCGCCATGGAGCAGAGCGGCGTGACGAGGCTGGGCTTCCAGATCATCGTGTCGCCGCAGACCGCCGCCAGCATGGCGTTCCATGCCCACACGGCCACCGGGAAGTTGAATGCTGAGATGATGCCGATGACGCCCAGCGGATGCCATTGCTCCATCATGCGATGCTCCGCGCGCTCGGAGGCGATGGTCAGGCCGTAGAGCTGTCGCGAGAGTCCGACGGCGAAGTCGGCGATGTCGATCGCCTCCTGCACTTCGCCTTCGCCTTCGGGCAGGATCTTGCCCATCTCGAAGGTGACAAGTGCGCCGAGATCGGACTTGTGCTCGCGGAAGCGCTCGCCGATCTGGCGGACGACTTCGCCGCGGTGGGGCGCCGGGAAGGCGCGCCAGCGAAGGAAGGTCTCCTGCGCCGTTTCGACTGCCTTTTCGTACGCGGCCGCATCATCGAGACCGATGGTGGCCAGCGGCTCATTGGTGGCGGGATTGAATGATTCGACCGAGCCTCCGGGGCCTTCCTGGGAGAGGCGAGGGTCGTCCTTGATGCCGAGATTTTTGAGTATGTCGTGGATCATGACCGGGACAGGGTACACAGAAAGCTCGCGCCCGAGGCGTCTTGGAATGCCGTATTGAAGGGGGCTCGGAGGTGGCGTGGCGGCCTGTCAATCGAGCAGTTCGACTGCCTGAGCGATGGTTGAAACGGGGAGCGTTTTGAGGCCCTTGACCTTGATGGCCTCCGCCTCGCGCGGGAGCAGGATCTGCCGGTAGCCCAGGCGGGCGGCTTCGCGCATGCGCATTTCGATCTGGCTGACGGATCGGATCTCGCCGCCGAGGCCGACTTCGCCAAGAGCGCACGTGGCGGGCGGAAGGGCCTTTCGATAGTGGGCGCCGCAGACGGCCAGCGCAAGAGCGAGATCAGCCGCGGGCTCGATGACGCGCAGGCCTCCGACGGCTGATGTGAAGACATCACGATCGGCAAGGCGCAGCCCTGCGTGCTGCTCGAGCACGGCAATGATCATGGCGAGGCGATTCTGATCGACGCCGGAGGTCTTGCGCTTGGCCGAGCCGAGAAAACCGGTGGCGGTGAGTGATTGAAGCTCAACCAGCACGCAGCGCGAGCCTGTGAGGATGGGCGCGACAACGCTGCCGGGGCGCGGCTCGTCTCCGAATGCGCCGGCCGCGACGCTGGCGCCTTCAGGCAGTTCGCGCAGGCCCTGCTCACTCATCTCGAAGAGGCCGATCTCGAGTGTGGTGCCGTAGCGATTCTTGACGCTGCGCAGGACGCGATGCGCGTGATAGCGATCGCCTTCGAAATACATGACGGCGTCGACGAGATGTTCGAGCAGGCGCGGCCCGGCCAGTGCGCCTTCCTTCGTGACATGGCCGACGAGCGCCACGGCGATGTCGGCCGTCTTGGCGAGATAGACGAGATCCGTGCAGCATTTTCGAAGCTGGGCGATCGAACCGGGGGACGCCTCCAGATCGGAGCGGTAGATCATCTGGATGGAGTCGACGATGAGCACGGCTGGTTTGACGAGGCGCGCCTGCTCGACGATGCGCGCCAGGTTGGTATCGGCGAGGACGTACAACTCCTGCGGCGCGAGCGCATCTTTCGTCTCGATAACGGCGGCGGCGCGCGATGAGTTCTTTTTGTTCTTTAGCGTCGGTTCTGCATCGATGTGCGCGGAGACGCCAAGGCGTTCGGCGCGCAGGCGAATCTGCCGGGCGGATTCTTCACTGGTCACGTAAAGCGTCCGTGCGCCGGCTTTGGCCATGCGACCCGCGGCTTGCAGCAACAGCGTTGATTTGCCGATGCCTGGATCGCCGCCGAAGAGGATGGCCGAGCCCGGCACGACGCCGCCGCCGAGGGCGCGATCCAGTTCACCCATGCCTGTCATGATGCGGCGCGCCGGAGGTTCATCCTCAAGTTCGCTCATCGGGCGGGCGCGCGGGGTTGTCTGCTCCGGCGCGAGGGCCCAGTCGGCGGCCAGGCCCTTGTGCTCATCAGTGTCGGCGCCTTTTTCTGCGCGCTGTTGCTCAAGCGAGTCCCAGGCGCCGCAGTCGGGGCACTTGCCCATCCAGCGAGATTGCACGCCGCCACATTCGCGGCAGAGGAAGAGTGTTTTTGTTCGCGCCATGCGAAGAAGAGTACTCGGACGTTGCGTTCATCGTGTGATCGCCCCCCTTCTCATCCCCGGATGGCGCTCGGTGTCGAAAATATTGGCCACTTGCACTTTGCGGATGCCGGCGCGGATCTTCATGGAGATCACACGCAATGGGCTCGTGACTTCATTCGTTTGTCGGCGGCGGGCGACGCTTGGGCGTCCGCGTCACAGAGAGTTCGCCCCATGTGGGGATGATTGTGAATGAGAACGCCAGCGCGTCCCGGCGTTTTGATTTGCATCACCAGTTTCTGAAAGGAGTTCTGTCATGACGAAATCATTGCGCTTGTGGTCTGCGCTTGGAGCGTTCGCCGCCCTGCTGGTCTCTGCGCCGGCGATGGCACAGGAGGGGCCGCAGTCCGGCGGTCCGGTTGAGGAGTGTGTCTCACATCTGCGTGTCGTCACAGTTCAGACGACGGATGCGATTGGAGACATCGCATCTCATGGCGTCGCGACGATCAAGCGTCTCGATGAGGATGGCGCCACGGATGAGGAGATCACTCAGGCTGCGGTTCGCGCTCGGCGCGCGATCGCCGGCGCCGGCGCGCGCGGATCGAAGGGTGTGAATATCAGCGCCGATCGTTGCATCGCCGCGCTGCGTCAGTTCGGCGCCCCGCCGATGGCCGCGCATGCCGTGCAGACGGCGCGCAGAAATGCGCTTGGCGTCATCGGCCAGGCGACGCATCGGGGTCAGCGTGTTGTGACGCAGGCGCTTCAGGAAGCGATTGGCGTCGATGACGGCGCCGAGGCGACATCCGTGTCGGCCGCGGCGGAAGACTGATCGATCGGGTCTTGTCCAGGAGCGACGCCCGGGCGCATGGCTGCGTCCGGGCGTTGTTTTTGCGCCTGCACGCCATGGGCGGCTCGTCTGCGACTCAGTCTCACTTGCCGGCGAATGATCGATATTCAACTCCCGGGCCGCGCGCCCCGACAATGATCTGGACGTGTTACAGGAGCTTCTCATCACGGCGTTCGTTGCAGGCGTGCTGACCGACCTGGCGACAGGGCTGGGCGCTGTGCCCTTTTTCTTCGTTAAGGATCTTTCGCGACGCATCAACGGCATCTTTCTCGCGGCCGCGGCCGGGATGATGACATCCGCCAGTCTCGTACAGCTTGTCGGTGAAGGCTTGAAGCGCGATGGCATGACAGCGATGTGGCTGGTGTGCGCCGGGCTGATCGGCGGCTCGCTCTTCTTTGCGTTCATCTCAAGCTGGCTGAACTCGAAGGAGAACTTCGACATCCTCGGCCTGCGCGAAAAGGGCGGCACATCGGCGCTGCTTGTCGTGCTGGCGATGACGGTGCATTCGCTGCCTGAGGGCGTGGCGATCGGCGTTGGTTTTGCTTCGATGGATCCGACGAATGTCGGCATTCCCGTTGCGCTGGCGATCGCGGTGCACAACATTCCGGAGGGGCTGGCGATTGCGCTGGCGCTGCGGCCGCGCGGCGTATCCACATGGGCATGCATCGGCTGGGCGATTCTTTCGAGCGTGCCTCAGCCGATCGGCGCGGTGCCGGCAGCATGGGCCGTGTGGGCGGCTGAGCCGCTGCTGCCATTTGGTATGGGATTCGCGGCCGGCGCGATGATGCATCTGGTCGTCAGCGATCTGCTGCCGGAAGCGACGGAGCAGGCGCGCAAGGAGGTCGTCGGATTGTCATTCCTTGCAGGGATCGTGCTGATGATCGTGCTGGGCGGCGCCGTCGGGCTGAGCTAAAGCGGCCCGCGCCGCCTAATAGCCTTTGGAAGCGGTGGATGCTCCGGCATTTTGAATGAGCTGGAGCACCTGCTCATAGGACTCTTCGACATGGATCTGGCTGTGCGTCGTCTGGATACGCGCGCCGGAATCGTTGGGGTCGGGAAAGACCTCGACGATATGCCGCAAGCCCAAAAGGACGGCGATCTTCTTCGGCGGATTCGTCAAACGACAGTGGACGATGAAGAAGCCCTGCATAGGCCCTGCCCTTCCCGTCTGTAGCGTCCGGCTCCGGATTGCTCCGGGGCGATGATCAGGCCGCCATGCAAGACGAGTCGCCGCGATCGATCATGGATCAGACGATGGCGGTCTGCCGCGAGGTTGATTCATTCTAGCTTCGACCGAAGCAGGCCACCCCATCAAAAACGGGCGGTCGCCCCGGGGATTGAACCCTTAGAGCTCCACGACTTCCATGTCCGACTCCACGCGATCCGGCTTCGGGGCGAGGTGGACCTGGTTGGCGAAGACGCCGAGTGTCGCGGGATTGACGCTCGCCATCTCCTGGCGGATCCAGTCGGCGTCGTAGATCAGCGGGATTTCGTCATCCTCGATGCGCGCGACGAGATCCAGCGCCATCTGGCCTTCGGGGCGTGAGGGCTCGATGCAGCGAATCGCGCGGCGGAATGCCTGCAGGCGGCCGTCGGCGTTTTCGAATGTGCCGGACTTCTCCGCCCAGCTCGACGAGGGCAACACCACATCCGCCACATCGACCAGCGCCGAGTTCAGGATGTCCATCAGGATCACGAAGAGATCATCGTGGGACAGAGCCTTCTTGAGCGCATCGGTTGACCAGTCGCTCGGGTAGCCGCCGGTGATGATGGCGCAGCCGATCTGCCCGCTCTTGAGCTTGGCCGCGAAGTCCTCGAAGGACCAGACGGTCTGTCCATCGGCGATGCCTTCGAGCACGCGGCGAACGCCTCGGCTGTTCGGGCACTTCTCGGCGCGGATGATGAATCGCTTTGGATCATCATCAGCGACGCCGGGCGGATAGATCTGATCCTCGCCGAAGGTCGGAATCGGGCCGACGGCGAAGACTGTGTTCGGATCAATCGCGCGCGCCGCCTGAGCGAGCAGGTACGCCTCTTCACAGGCAAGCATCGGCGAGACAAGCAGACCGATGTGCTTGCCGGCGCTGTGCGCCTGACGCAAACCTTCGATCGCATCGTCGTACGCGCGGTTGAACTCCGTCTTCACATGTGCGCCGTACTGGCGGCGAAGGGGCGACTGGATGCGCTCCTCACTGTGGACGAACTTCCAGCCGTAGCGCACCTCATCGGTGATCCACCACTTGTTGACATCCTTGTTGTCGCGCGGACGGATGCGGCAGATCTTGTCGTCGGCGTGCTCGATCCAAAGGTTGTCGCCGCTGGAAGTGATGCCATCGATCGAAGGCGTGCTGGTCAGATCCCACACGCGCTTGCGGAAGAGGAAGTCCTTATCCAGCAGCGCGCCGACGGGGCAGAGATCGATGACGTTTGAAGCAAGCGGGTTGTCGAGCGCCTTGCCCGGGAAGACATCGATCTGCTCGGTGGCGCCGCGGCCATTGATCATCAGTTCAGCAGTGCCCGACACTTCGCGCGTGAAGCGCACGCAGCGCGTGCACATGATGCAGCGATCGGCGTAGAGCAGGACATTGGGGCCGACATCCTTCTTGGGCTGCTTGATCTTGGCTTCTTCGAAGCGCGACACGCCGCGGCCATAGTTGTAGCTGTAGTCCTGCAGGCCGCACTCACCCGCCTGATCGCACACGGGGCAATCGAGCGGATGGTTGATCAGCAGGTACTCCATCACCGCCTTCTGATTGGCGATGGCCTTGGGCGAGTCGGAGTACACAACCTGTCCATCGCCGGCGGGCGTCTGGCAGGCGGGCAGGAGTTTGGGGATGGGCTCGAGACGATTGTCATTGCGCGGATTGGGCGCCCAGACTTCGACGAGGCAGATGCGGCAGGATGCGACGATGCTCAGGCCATCGTGATAGCAGTAACTCGGGATCTCGATCCCGTTGTCACTGGCGACCTGCAGGATGGTCCGGCCCTGTTCGAAGGAACACTCTTTGCCGTTTATCTGAATCGTGGGCATCGGACCCCGGCCTTGGCGTGGAAGTATCGCGTGCGTGGTTGCAACAAAGGCCTTGGATCATAACGGAGGGCCGCAGAGCGATCATCCGGCCTGAACCTGCCCGTGACGGGCGTCTCAGCCGCCCCTTCCTCGCGGGGCGGGAGGCCTGAGCCCTGAGGGTCCTCGATCGACGCCGAGTTCCTCTTCGGGCACGATTCGATCCATTGCCGCCCGGAATCGAGGATCGCCCTGCAGGCTTCTCAGATCATCGTCGTAGCGAGCCTTGGCGTGATCCTTCCAGCCCATATCCACACAGGTCTCGAAGGCGTCGATGGCGCCCTCCTGATCCCCTGAGAGGGCCCGGAAGCAGGCCAGGTTGTACCAGTGCCTGAAATTGAGATTGTCCGACTCAACGACGCGCGCCTGCGCTTCCATGGCGTTGATCCAGGCCTGCTTCGCCTGCTTCGGATGACGCTGCGATTGAAGCCGCCAGCCGACTTTGTGCCAGGTGTCCGGCAGATCGGTGCGAACACCTGAAGCGTTCAAGACCGGCTTTCGCTTAAGCGCCGCCTCTTCGGCGCGACTCCATCGCTCGATCTCGCTGTAGTGAACCGCAAGCTCAAACCACGTGGTGGGCCAGGCGACATCGAGCGTCTGCTGACCATCCGTCTCGATAATCTCCCAGACCCTGTCCCAGCGGGCGGCCGCCAGATCCTGCTCTCCCATGTCCGCCCAGATCAGCGCGACCCACGTGTGGCGATTGGCCATGCCACCCGGATCAAAGGCGTCGGGATCCGCATCCAGCTTGCGCTCGGCGATCTTCAACGTCTGGCGCGAGGCCTCGACTTCGCCTGCGAAATACTGGCTTCGCCCGAGCAGGCAGTAATGATCCACGAGGATCTCGCCCTGGCCGGCGCCAATGAAGGCCTGCAAGCGTTCGATCGCTTTGAGGAACTGCTCTCTGGCCGCCGCCTGGGTCAGCCCCTGATCGACATTGCTGCCCTGCGTTGGAATCCACCTGCCGAACCAGTAGCGCAGGATGCCCTCGGCGCCATATGAATCCACAAGCAGGCTGGGCGCATTTTCGAGCCATTCCTGAAGTGATGACTCCGGGTCGCCTGCGCGATAGAGCGCTGTCGCCAGCTCGCGCCAGCCCTGGATCGAATGCGGATCCTCCAGCACGACTTCCGTCGACGAATCGACGTACGTCCAGGGATCGAGCGCGATATTGGCGCCGGGCGAGTTCAGATTTGTGGGCTTGAGCGTGACAAGCTGCCAGATGAAGACGCCCACGCCGAGCGCAATCGCGATCTTGAGGATGGTCGAATCCTTCACCGAAAGCCTCCGCGGGTTCCCCTGAATCTTCGTCCGATTCGGGAACGGGGTTCGATTGTGTCCCAGATCCTCGCAGGATCAGCGGCGCCCGTGGAGCGCCGACGTCCCTAAAGGGTACGCTACGCCCGATGTCGAGCCCAGAGAAAACAGGCGGCGCCAGAGGCGTTCTGCAGGCCCCCAAGGGGACGAGAGACTTCTATCCCCCCGATCAGGCCGCCCGCAGGCTGCTTTTTGACGCCTTCCGGAGGGCTTCCTTCCGCCACGGCTTCGACGAGATCGACGGACCCACATTCGAGCATCTCGATCTCTACACCATCAAATCGGGTGAGGAAATCGTCTCGGAGCTGTTCAGCTTCCGGCGATCAGGCGGAGACACCGATTTCGCCCTTCGGCCCGAGTTCACGCCCACGCTTGCGCGCATGGTCGCCGCCCAGGCGCGATCGCTGCCCAAGCCCATCAAGTGGTTCAGCGTCGGCAGCTTCTTTCGCGCGGAAAAGCCGCAGCGCGGACGACTGCGCGAGTTTGCGCAGTGGAATCTCGACATGCTCGGCGATGAGACGGAGATGGCCGATGCGGAGATCATCGCCTGTTGCGTCAGCCTGCTGCGCGATCTCGAATTGACGAAAAAGGATGTGCGTGTGCGCATCAGCAATCGTCATTCAATCAGCGCGATGCTCGAAGCCTGCGGCGTCCAGCCAAAGGACATGACGCCGGGGCTGACGCTGCTCGATGCGCGACAGAAGCTGCCTGATGAAGTCGTCGCCGAGCGCGCCGCGGCGATCAATCTCGACATGAAGCGCTTTGACGCCATGTGCGGCGTGACATGGAGCGATCTGAGCGGAGAAGATGAAGCCTCCCTGCCGGGACGCGAAGCGCTGCTGCAACTGCGTGCCGCCATCAGCGCCCATGGCGATCTTGAAGAGTGGTGCGATCTTGATTTCGGCGTCGTGCGCGGGCTGGCCTATTACACAGGAACCGTGTTTGAAGTGCACGAGGCCGGCGGTCAGGAGCGCGCCATCGCCGGCGGCGGGCGCTATGACAATCTTGTCGAGCTCTTCGGCGGACCGCCGACACCGGCCGTGGGATTCGCGATGGGCGATGTCGTGCTGGCGCTTGTGCTGAAGGATCGCGGACTGATGCCGGAAGGCGCAGCGCTCCTTGAGCGCATCGGCGCCCGCCCTGACGCATTCGTCATTTCAAACGGTGAAGATGACGCGGAACGAGCCATGCCCGGCGTCGTCGCGCAGCTTCGCGCCGAAGGTTTGAGCGTACGCCACACGTATCGCACAACGCGCAATGTCGGCAAGCTGCTCAAGGAAGCGAACGGCTGCGGCGCTCGCTTTGCCGTCATTCTTGAAGATGGAACGGGCGGGATCGTGAAGGATCTGACGAGCGGCGAGCAGGATGTCTCACCCACGCCGATTGAACGGCTCGCGGCGCGGATCGGCGATCGCGGCTAGCGGATCAGGCGCAATCTTCCAAAATCCGGCGGCAGGCCGAGACGCTTGGGCATGAAGCCCAGGTCGCGATGCCCGGCGGGATAGAAGACGAGAAACGCCTTGCCCATCAGCATGCTTCGATTGACGACTCCGACAGTCTCATCAACCTGATCGGCGACCCATGGATCGACCTTCGACCATGCGCGCGAGTCGGCGCTGGAAGGGCTGTTGTCGCCGAGCATGAAATACTGCTCGTCATTGAGTTCGAAGACTTCGTTCGGCCCGGCGCCGCGCACGATGCGCCGGCTGTTTCGATTGCCTGTCGATGGCTGATAGAAGACATCTCGATCGAGCCCGACGCGCAGGATCTCGGCCGGCGCGCCGCTGAAGCGCCACTCGACGCGGGGCTTTGTGTATCGATCGGGATCGTAAACAGGCGGCTGGGATCCGCGCCCGACGCCCGGCGGAAAGACGTTTTCCAGTCGCTGCTCGGGCGACCAGTTGTATTCGCCATAGGCGATGCGCTTGCCGTCGATCCAGAGCTGCATCGTCTGATCAACATGCCAGAACTCGATGTTGACGAGCTTGTCCGGCTTGAATGCACGAATCTCTGCGCTGTCGAGCACATCCCATTCCAGTCCATCGGGATTGCCGAAGCTGGCCATGCGCAGCGTCGCGACGCCATCCTCAATAATGCCTTCGAAGATGTGTCCCCGGGCGCCGATGCGGGCGCTGACCGAGAGACCCTCGCCGTCAGGACGCACGCCGGCGCGCATGCGCAGGTCGGAGACGGGATATCGCTTGATGTTCCAGTACTGGCGAACGTCGTTGTAGCTCACCCAGTCATCAATGGCCCTGGCGCGGGTGTTCCAGCGGATGCTGACCGGATCTTCGTTTTCGATGCGAAAGCTGACGTCGGCCGTATCGATCTCTTCGCTTTCCCAGCGCTCGACCCATGTGGGCATCTCGTCGGCGTGGATGGGACGGAAGTCGCTGGAGTAGAGCTGATACCAGAGTTCGCGCTGCACGCGCGTCGGCTTGCGCTGGATCTGCCATTCGCCTGATTCACCTTTGCGCGTGAACACATCGCCATCGGCAAGCCAGACTTCTTCACCCGGCAGGCCGGCGATGCGCTTGATGTAGTTTTCATTGGCGTCGCCCGGATACTTGAAGACGGCGACATCCCAGCGCTTCGGCGGAAAGATGTTGTAGAGATACTTGTGCACGAAGATGCGATCGCCGCCTCGCAGCGGAACATCGGCATACTTCGTGCGCTGATTGACGATGGTGTCTTCAACATCCACGGTCATGCCGGGACGAAGCAGCGTGCCCTGTGTGGACAGCGGCCCCTGCTGGCGCTGCATGTTGGCGTAGTACCACGGGTTGACGGCCCATGTGTCGCCGGTCTCCAGACTTTTGAATCGCATGTGGGCGCCATTGAGCGTGGGCGCCATCGAGCCTGTTGGAATCACGTAGGACGCGACAACGAAGCGCGTGAACACAAAGACGATGGCGAAGGTGAAGGCGACGGACATGATCGCCTCCTTCGTCGTCTCGTGATCAGGATCGTGACGCCGCCGACTGGTCGCGCCGACGGCTGACGACTGTTCCTCTGTGTGCTTGTCTTCTGACTCAGGACTCATCGCGAAGCACCTTACCGGCTGGGGGCGGCGTGCGCGGCGCCCCTGCGAAGCTCTCTACCGGATCAATCGCATCCGCCCGAAATCCGGCGCCAGCAGGCCCCGGGACGATCGATGCGGCGCCGGGAAATACACCATGAACGCCTTGCCCATCATCAACTCGTCCGGCACCACGCCTTCCGGCGGGCCGAGCTGCAGCGCGATCCAGGGATCCACGCGATCCCAGGCGCGTGAGTCGCGGCTTGCGGCGCTGTTGTCTCCCAGCACGAAGTACTCGTCGTCAGCCAGATCGGCCGTGCGATCCATGGAGACGCCGAGGCCGCGTGACGGCTGATAGTAGATATCTCGATCGAGCCCCACGCGCGCCAGCGTCAGGGCCGAGCCTTCGAACGTCCACCAGAGCGAAGGCTTGCGATAGGCGTCTGCGTGACGCAGCTCATGCGGCGCGAAGTCCTCGGGCGGCTCAAACATCGCGAAGGCAAGCCGCTCCTGCGGGGACCAGTCGTACGTCGCTTCGAGCACGCGCTTGCCGTCGATCCATAGCTCCAGTCGCTGATCGAAGTGCGCAAGGCTGATGTTCGTCATGCGCCCGGCCGCGATGGGACGAGTGCGTTTCTCGGCAAGGACGGTCCATGGCGCATCGGCGCGATTGATGGCGCGATCGAGGCGCATGCGCAGGCGCGCGACGCCCTCGGCGTCGATGCTTGCTTCAAACTGATGCGAGCGCGCCTGCATGGTGGCGCGCACGCTCAGGCCTGCTTCGTCGGGGCGAACGCCGGCGCGCATGCGCAGATCCGAGACGGGATAGGGCCCGGGACGAAGATTGCCGCCGACGGGATCGGCGTTGTAGGCGGTCCAGTCCTCGATCGGCCAGAGCGTATCGCCGAAGGTCGTCGTTGTGCTCGTGTCCCATGCAAGGATCGATTGTGCATCAGCATCAATGCGATAGCTGATGCCCTCTTCGCGCCAATCGGCGCCGATCCACGGGCCGGACCACTCCACATCCTGTGCGCGAGCGGTCGGCTTCAGTTCGCTCGAGTACATGGGCGCCCACAGGGCGCGCTGCACGCGCTTCGGCTTGCGGCGAATCTTCCATGGATCATCAGACGAGCGACGCGTGAACACATCGCCATCGACAAGCCAGACTTCCTCTCCGGGAAGACCGACAAGTCGCTTGATGAAGTTCTCCTGGAGATCTTCGGGATTCTTGAAGACGACGACATCCCAACGGCGAGGACCGAAGAGTGGATACGTCTGCTTGAGCACAAGAATGCGATCGCCCGGGCGCACGCGCGTTTCGACATCGGGCACATCAAGCGCCGTCAGGTGATCCTCGAGGGCATCGGGCGCATGCTCCCACACGTCGACGGCCCAGTGGGCGCCGTTTGCCCAATCGCGCTGCTGTGTGTGGGCGCCTCGAAGTGTCGGCGCCATGGAGCCTGTCGGAATGACAAAGGGCTCGACAACGAACGTTCGGAACACGAAGGCGATGATCAGCGCAAGGATGACCAGCCGGATCGTGTGACGGATGGAGTCATCGACGCTCCTTCGGCGCATCACCGGCGGCGCCGGCGTGCCGTTCACTCGCTCCTGACTGTCGCCGGCCTGCTGGATCATCCGCTGAGGAACGATCGGCCCTTATGGGCGGGCGCCTTGATAGCGGGTCGGCTGTCGGGGCGAATCAGTCGCTCCCGCCGCCGGAATCACCGCCTGAGCCGCCATCACCGCCGCCGCCCCCCTCCGTCGGGCCGCCGCCGCGCTTGCCCTTGCCTCGGCCGCGGCCGCCTCGCCTTCTGCGGCGCTTCTTCTTTTTCGCCGCCCCGTCTCCGGAAGCTTCGGCGCCCGAATCCTTCTTCTGCGGGCCGGCGGCGTCGCCTCCGTGCTCGTCAGCGGGCTGGCGCTTCGATTTCTCTCGATGTTTGGCCTGCGGGTCGCCCTTGCCTTTGCCCTTGCCGCCGCGGCGACCGCGTCGGGATCGACGCTTCTTCTTGCCGCCGGCCTTCTCATCCGCATCGTCATCGGACAGGCCGCGCATGGGATCGGGCGCCTTGGGCTTCTTCGGCAGCGGCGCATCGGGATCGCAGAGCTCCTCGACGGGCACGGCGATACGCGTGCCATCGGACTCAAGCGCGACCAGCACGAGTTGCGTGAGAATCTGCGTGCTGATGACCATGCCGGGCCCTTCGGGTGTGCCGACACGGGATTTGCGATGGGGCAGGCGCTTGCGCAGCTCGTCGTAGGTTTCATCTTCGTAGCGCAGGCAGCACATCAGACGTCCGCAGCGTCCGCTGATCTTCAATGGATCGAGCGTCGCTTTCTGCGTCTTGGCCGACTTCATGGAGACGGGCTTGAGCACCTTAAGGAACTGCTTGCAGCAGCAGTGCTGGCCGCAGCGTTCGTAATCCGCGTTGAGCCTCGCTTCGTCGCGGGCGCCGACCTGCAGCAGCTCGATGCGCGTCTTGTAGATCTCGGCCAGCTGTCGCGCCAGCGTGCGGAAGTCGATGCGCTCTTCGGCGAGGAAGTAGAAGATGAGACGTTCGCCGCCGAGAAGCATTTCGGCATCGATGATCTTCATGGGCAGATCCAGCTCGCGCACGTGCTCGCGCGCTGTTTTGATCTGCTCCTTTTTCTGGGCGTCGTGGGCTGCCTGCTTGTTCAGATCCTCGACGGTCGCGACACGCATGATGCGGCCATCTGAATAGAACGGGAAGTCGCGGCCGCCGGAGTTCTCGATGTACTCGAGCATCTCCTTGCGAGAGACACTCTTGGAGCAACCTGCGTTGGGGCAGGTGGAGGTGAGCATCTCGCTGAGCTCGATGCCGCGATGGGTGCGGACGACGATCTTGCTGCCGCAGCCGGGCTTCTGATCGCCTTTGTATGGATATTCGCCGACGAGGCGCATGGAGCCGAAGCGCACGACCATGGAAGTAGGCGGCTTGAGGCGTTGATACACCTCGCGCTCGGCCTCTTCGAGATCCGCTTCAAACTGCGGGAGTGGAAAAATCGACATGAAGAAGCGGGTCCTTCGCGCGCAGGGCCATATCAGGACGCACTTGAGACGTCACGGCAGGCGCTGCGCAAACTGTCGCCGGGATGGGTTTATGCAGCCGCACGAAGCCCGGCGCCTCGAACGGGTCCAACTGCGAAGGAGCGTGCAGGATACGCCTGCGCGAAGAAAAGAGCCACGCCCTGTTGTCGGGACGTGGCTCCTGTATTGATGCGATCAGAGGTTTTTCGTCACTGACCGGCGGCCTGCCGGGCCTCGGCGAACATGCCGTTCGGCCCGCCCAGCACATAAATCTGGAAGAGCTCGACTTCATTGCGGTTTCTGACGCCGTAGATAAAGAGGCGTTCATCGCGCCGATCGAGAACGGCGAGGATGTCGTCGTTATCGCCGCCCTGAGCCGTCATGATGGTCAGGTCGCCGATGGAGGTGACATCGCCGGCGTAGGCCGCGTTGCCCGCATCCAGTCGTCCGGCCTGCACGATCATCATGGCGAGGATCACGAAGGCGCTTGCCCAGAGAGCGACGCTGCCTGCGTTGATGCGTTCGTCGGAGTTGCGTGATGCAATGCTCATCGGCCGCCTCCTCTCGAGCGCGCGGCGTCTGACGCCAGATCGCGATATCCGATGGGCGCGAGATCCTTGCGGCTTTGATCCCAGCGAACCGCGACGAGCTCTTCGTTGTTGCTGTCAATGATGTAGATGGCGGCCTCGGCCAACCCCTGCACCTGACCGGACACCATGGTGTATTCACCCCGGGCCCGATTGGAGCTTCGGCCTCGCTGAGCGTCGGCGATGGGCGCGAAGGTCACGAGCGCAAGCGCCGCGACCAATGTCGCATTCAGCGCAAGCAGCCCGTTTCGTTGTTTCCTGGTCATCACGATTGCTCCCGAGTGGTCTCTGTGCGGACGACTGATCATCCGGATGGATGTGTCGATCGGTTCCGGCGCACCGAGGTCATCAGTCCTGATGGCCCCGCTTGCTGGGCATGATGCTGACGGTCACGACGCCTGCGGTCATGGCCGCGGCGACGAGGTAATACAGCCACACCGGCGGATTGTCCGGTCGCTGTGGCGAGGGCGGCCTTTCCACGGCTCGCGGGCCCGAACTCTGCTGCTGCGTCTGATTGGTCTGCGCCTGGCGATTCGATCGTGTCGGCAGCGCTTGCGCATACGCCATCGGGGCCAGAGCGATCACTCCCGCGCCGATCAAAGCCACGCCTGCCCACCGAATTCCTCTTCTGTTCATGCGACTGACGATACGGCTGGCCTGCGAGGGTGTAAAGCCTCTGTCCGCCGGAC
Organism: Sarcodiotheca gaudichaudii; assembly: GCA_032355985.1. Classification (NCBI taxonomy): domain Eukaryota; phylum Rhodophyta; class Florideophyceae; order Gigartinales; family Solieriaceae; genus Sarcodiotheca; species Sarcodiotheca gaudichaudii. Next base: position 659,629 of record JAUKVZ010000002.1, read on the forward strand.
CTCAGCGGGCGCCGAGGGCCAATCGCCCCCGCGGAAGGGGCGGCTGATGCGCTGGAAATCCGCGCTGGGCGCCGAAACGGTGCTCCAGCGGCTGCTTCGCACCCGGGCGACGTCTGCGTACGCCCTGACCGGCGCCTCACGCAAGGCGTACCAGCGCCCGTCATGTTCGAAGATCTCCTGAAAGAGGCCATCCGGGGGCTGAGCCTCACACCAGTAAATGAACAGAAATGAAGCGACGAACCCCTCGCCGAAGAGACCCTCCCATGCCATCAGGGAATCCAGATCGGCCTGCGTCACCCAGTTCTGCATGCTCGACCATGTCGATCGGCCGCCGCCGTGGCGCGCCTTTGCGAGTTTGCGGCCCTTCGTTTCGACGAGCAGACTGCGCGTGCGCCCGTAGACGACGAAATCAAATGACTTGATCGCGCGCGCCTCTGTCTGGAATCGCGATACGGGCGCATCAGGCAGCAGCGCCTTGCGCGCCTCGTCGACGGCTATATAAGGAATGCGATTGTCGCGCAGGTACGACTCGAATGCTCGCTCGTAGTGATGTCGTCGCTGCGCCACGATACGAGTGTACGCAGCAATGCGCCACAGGCGAACGAACCCCCCTGCCAGGGGATGTCTATTGCCAGTTGACGTGCACGCTTCCCGTCGACGAGGAGACAGTGATATCGATCGCTCCGGCGGGATTGCTGATTTCGATCGTGGCGCCGCCGAGCGTTTCGAGGCGCGTGAACTCATCGAAGGCCAGCACATCGTCCTCGCCACCGGTCAGTTCGATATCGACGTCGTACAGCAGCGCCGCCCGATCGACGCCCAGTTCAACGAGATAGTCCTCGTCTGCAGCGCCTGGCAGTTCGATGGGCGTCTCGAGATCGGATTGCAGCGCGATCCAGTACGTCTTGTTCTCGATGTCGAAGACCACGGCCGCCGGGTCAGAGGGCGTCGCCAGCGAGATGGACTGTGCGTACTCGATGTCGGAGGCGATCATGTCGGCGCCGCCCTGCAGACGCGCGGCGTCATCGGGCGAGAATCCCGGGATAGTGATCGCCAGAGCGATGGCGAGGATCGCCATTGACACGAGCAGATCCACGAGCGTGAAGCCTCGGACGCCGCGTGTCATTTCAAAGCGCTTGTGCCATCGTGTCATGCATCGCTCCGTACGAACAATCGTGCGCATTAGTCGTCTTCTTCGTCATCTTCTTCGCCAATGCCCGCCAGCGACTTGGCGCCGCCGGATTGCGAGCCAAGATTCAGTTGAAGATCAGTGACGATGATGGACAGCGACCCGCCCTTACCCAGATCGATGAACGAGCCATCGTCGTTGTAGCCCGGTTCGATGTCGTAGCCGTCCGGCGCCGTCTTGGGCCTGTTGATGCTCTCCATGGCGAAGGCGCGCATGGGCCACTCGCGCGCGGCGACGCGCGCCGCGACACGATCCGTCGGCTCAGGATCCTCCTCGCCGCCGCCGCCGCCGAGCGGAAGTTTTCCAAGAACTTCGTCGAGCACGTCGCCGAGATCGAGATATCCGAGCACATGATCGACAAGCGCCTGCATGCCCATCGTGTCATCCCAGTCAGCCAGCGCCTCGGCCACTTCCTCGATCAGCTCGCCGTCGCCGTCGTAGAGCGGGCCAGCCAGATCCGTGAATCCGGTTGGAACGCCGAGCGACGGATCGCAATAGACCTCCGAACTTCCGCTGACGCGCAGACTGCCCGTCGTGGCGCGCCCGACGAAGATCGAGTCGCTTGCGATGGTCATCAGCGCCGTAGGCGCGTGAACGGACGCAAGCATGATCGACGAGTCCTGAAGCGTGTATTGGGGCGCTGCGGCGCCACCGGAGGCGGATGAAACGCCGAACACGCGCACGCGCCGCGGATCCGAGTACTTCGTGATCATGGCGATCTTCTTTTCGGATTCCGCGGCGACAGCGGCATCGACGCCGATGGCGCCCCCATCCATGGCAAGCTCATCCATGAGGTACAGCGTCAATGAGGATGCATCGTCGGCCAGCACGATGGCGCCGCCATCGCGAATCTCAAGCCGCACCGTGATGAGCAATTCGACATCGCCATCAATCAGCAGCGTTCCGCCGCCCTCGATGCGCATCTCGTCGAAGCGATACAGCCCCGTCGTCGCGTCACTGAGCACGGCTTCGCCGCCGTCGCGCAGGCGCAGGTCCTGCCATGCGCCGGCATTCGCTGGCATGGAAACAACCACATTGAGATCGATATCCGCCGGCATCACGACTGCCAGATCGCGCAGCGCAGTCGGCGCCAGCGCCGGCGCCGCCATCGAACATCGGATCGCGAACCATGTCTTTCAGACCACTGTTGGCGCTATTCATCACGTAGAGCGCAGCGCGCTGAATTGCCGACGTCTCGTCGACATCAAATGCGGACTCGAGCGCGAAGCCCGCACCCAGATTGGCGGACTTGTTGAAAGGGCCGCCTGGGCTCTTGTGCCAAGCGGTGATCAAGCTGTCGTCACTGACCTCGATGCCATCCCGCGCATAAATGCCGAACTCACCGAGCTCCTCATCGAGGCTCTCTTCGACATTGGCGGCCGGCTTCACGTTGACAACCATCTGGCGCATGCTCGTCAGACCATCGACCACGGCGATCGCTGTCACGACCAGGTCCGTGTCATCATCCGATGGCGGCTCGCCATCGATGTTCGTGACGGTGACGGAGACATCCGCATCGCCGATGGTGGCGCCATCGATGATCAGCCCGTCCGAAGATGCGACGCTGCGCCAATCGGCCTCAGTCTCAAGGACAGCCAGGCCGAGCTTTGCGCCTGTGCGCGCCGCCCAATCGGACGACGATGCGGCTTCAGCATTCGTGCCGATCGCAGCGGAGTTCTCCTGGCTGATGAGATAGAAGCTCGTCAGCGCGCCTGCAGCGCCAAGGCTGATCAGCACAAGCAACAGCGCCACGCCGCGCCTTGGGCGACGCGCCTTTCTCCTGGGAATGTCCTCAATCAATGCGTTCATTGCGTTCGTGCGTTCTGTCATCCGAAGTTCCTCATCTGTCATGGGAGGGAATCTGGATTACGATGTGCCGGCCGTGTTCATCCGGACGCTGGGTCATCCGCCTCCGACGGACGCGTGTTCGGTGAAGTGGCCCTCGAGCATGTCCTGAAAATCGTTCTCGGCATCCGGATCGAAGAATGATCCGTCATCGTTGTGACCGGGCTCTGCGCTGTATCCATCCGGCGCATTTACGGGACGATTCAGGCTCTCCATGGCGAACGCGCGCATCGGCCACTCGCGCCGCAACACGCGCGCCGCGACTCGATGCGTCACCCGAAGCTCATTCTCATCGCCATCGGTCGGGTTGAGCCCGCTCAGGCCAAGCTGGCCGAGCAGACCGGACACCGCGTCATCAACGCCGAGCAGATCCACAAGCTCCTCTTCGAGAGCGCCGAGCCCCTGCGAAGCATCCCACGAATCGAACGCGCAAAGCAGCTCCTCGATGAACTCGCCTTCCTCCGTGTACAACGGACCTTCGAAATCCGTCAGACCGGTGGAAACTCCAAGCGTGGGATCACAATGCATCTCTGAAGATCCCGTGACGCGCAACTGATCGGACGTCGATCGACCAATCAGAATCGATTCATTCGAAATGATCACGTCAGCGGTCGGCGCATGAATGGATGCAAGCACGATGGCGCCATCCGTGATCTCATACGTCGGTTCGGCCTCGCCGCCGGATGCGGGCGACACGCCGTAGATGCGCATGCGCAGCGGACTTGTGTACTGCTCAACCTGTGCGGCATACACATCAACGCCATCTGCAATCGCAGGATCCACACCGATGCCGGCGCCGTCCACATGCAGATCGCCCATGAGATACAGCTTCAGCGAGGATGCATCATTGGCAAGCTGCACGGCGGCGCCCTCGCGCACTTTAAAGGCGCCCGAGACGAGCGCTTCAACGTGCCCGTCAATGGTCAGCAGCGCCCCATCTTCGATCTGAAGATCGTCAAACTGATACAGCCCGGCGCCATCATCATTGAGCACGACTTCGGCGCCGCCAGAGCATCGAAGGCTTCTCCATCGACCGGAGTCCGCGCGCAACGAAGTCGCAACGCTGAGCTCCATATCCTCGGGCGTCACGTCGGGCAGACCGCCAAAGGCGGACGGCGCCAGAGCCGACGCGACAGGAAGCGCATCAATCGGTATCACGCCGCCCTCTCCGGAGCTCACGTGCTCAACGAGATCTCGAAGTCCGCTGGAGGCGGAGTTCATGACGAAGAGCGCCGAGCGCTGAATCGCCGAGGAGTCATCCACGCGGAACGCCGAATCAAGCGCGAATCCGGCGCCGATATTGCCGGACACGTTGACGCGATTCCTGGGATTGCGGCTCCAGACGGTAATCAGACTCTCGTTGTCCACTTCAATGCCGTTGATCGCATATACGCCGAACTCGCTGAGCTCTTCATCGAAGCTTTCTTCAGCCGTGGCGTTCGGGCGCACATCAAGCAGCAACTGACGAATGCTGGACACGCCGTCGACAACGGCGATGGATGTCAGCACGAGGTCGCGATCATCGTCGCCGGGCGGATCGCCATCGAGCGTATGAACACTGATCGTGACGAGCGCTCGTCCGATCACCTTGTCCTTCACGATGCAGCCGTCGGTCGCCGCTTTCGATCTCCAGTCCTGCTCCGTCTCAAGAATGGCCAGGCCAAGCTCGGCGCCTGTGCGCGCCGCCCAGTCGGATGAGGACGCGGATTCGGCGTTAGCGCCGATCGCGGCGGAGTTTGACTGGCTGATGAGATAGAAGCTCGTCAGCGCGCCTGCCGCCCCGAGGCTGATCAAAACGAGCAGCAGCGCCACGCCGCGCCGTGGGCGCACCGATCGAGATCGCCTCGGATGTGCATATTCCGCGGTCGAACGCATCGTCATGATCAACTCCTTCTAGGCGTCGGGCGCCGGCGTGTAGTTGACGAGTCCAAAGGCGAGCAACACTTCATGCTCAACTTCGAAGTCATCAAGCAACACGAGGGAAATCCATGCTCGATTCGATTCTGACGCGGAGATTCCGCTGAATGTCGCCTCGAAGTCGTCAACGCTCTCAATGAGCGTCTCTCGCGCAGTGAGGCCGGCTGTGCGCTGGGTCGTCATCACATCGAAGTAGTCCGAGCCGGGCGTCAGCGGGATGTCGACGGCGTCGATCATCTCCTGTGACCACTCATCCGGGAAGTCAACGAACTCGAGCACCAACTCGCCCGCGTCCGCATCCCACCAGATGATGCGCAGCTCGGAAAGATGAATGTTGTCTGAAGGCTTGTTGTCGTGCAGCCACAGCGCCACGCCTCGATCCTCGTCGCTGGACAGGATATTGAGCGAGACATCGATGAACGCCCGCAGGCGAATCTGCGCCGCATGGGCGCGCAGCAGCGCCGATCGCGCGCCGCGATCCTCGCGAGCGCCATCGCCCACCATCGTCAGCATCGACGCAATGCCCATGCCGACGAGCGCAGTGATCGCGATCGCAATCAGCAGCTCGATTGTCGTAAATGCGCGCCTCATGCCCCCGGCTCCGGAACGAACATCGACAATGTCGCAAGCACACGATGCTCATCAAAGGATGTCACAGTGAGCATCACGCCCTGCACATTGACGCTGACATCTTCAAGCGCAACCACTTCTTCTTCAGCGGTGACGCTGCGTCCGATCAGCCAGTACGCGCCTGGATACGTTTCGCCATCGAGCGTCGCCATCTCGCCCTCGGCCTGCTCCATGCCGTCGTATCCGAGCAGCGTCTCATACGGCTGCGTCGAGAGTTCGGCGAGCAGATCGTCAGCCGCCATCGCGCCGAGAACCAGCTTCTGGCCCTCCAGCGACACCTGGCGTCCCGTCGACACGGCGGCGCCGACGGCGAGCACCACCACTGCAAGCACCGCGCTGGCGACGAGCGCCTCCAGCAATGTGAAGGCTCTGTGCGCCGATCGCGCCGACTTCATTCTGTTATCGGCCAGCCTGAACATACAGGTCCTTCCTGTCGACCTGGTCCCCTGGCGAGTCACGTGCCCCGGCGCCCGAAGACGCCGTCACAACCTGATCATCGAATTCATTCGGGGCAGGCAAGAGATCCTGCGGCGGCACAGCGCTGCAAGCAGGCGTCGCGGCGCGTCACAAGCGGCGCTGTTTGCCATGCCTGTTGGAATTTCGTCCGAGAAGCGAAGAAAACATGCCGGCGCGGATCGAGCCCGAGAACGGGGCGTCCGAAAGAATTACGCCTCAGCGCGTCCTTCCATCGCCTCGCGATTCGTGCGCATCACAAGTTCGGGCTTCTTCTGCCTGACAATGTGACCGGGAGGCACGGAGTCCTGCACGAACACGCCGCCGGAGATGATGCAGTCTTCTCCTACGATCGTGTCGCCGCCAAGAATGACAGCGCCGGCGTAAATGGTCACGCGATCGCCGATCGTCGGATGACGTTTGGCGCCGCGGATCAGGCGGCCGCGCTCATCCTTCGGAAAGCTCTTGGCGCCCAGCGTCACGCCCTGATAGATCTTGACATTGGCCCCGATCTCCGTTGTCTCGCCGATGACGACGCCGGCGCCGTGATCAACGAAGAAGCTCGAACCGATCGTCGCGCCGGGATGGATGTCGATCCCCGTCCGCCCGTGCGCCTGCTCGCCGATGATGCGCGGCAGCAGCGGCGTCTCCATTCGATACAGCGTATTGGCCAGCCGATATGAGAAGACTGCGTCGATGCCCGGGTATGAGAGGATCACTTCATCCGTGTGATCGGCCGCGGGATCGCCGTCATAAGCCGCCTGCACATCAAGTGAGAGCGCCGCGCGAAGCTCGGGAAGCTTTTCGACGAAGTCGTATGCAAACTGCCGGGCAAGCTCGTCGCACTCGCGGCATTCGGCCGTCTCAGCCAGATGCGATTCAATGTGCTTGACGTAGCGCAGGGCGCTGCGCGCCTGATCGGTCATGTGGGCGCCGATGCGCGAAATCAGGCTGGCGACGTAGGAATCCAGCATCCCCTCGCTGAGGCCGCGCCGACCGAAGAAACCGGGAAAGACCAGCTCGCGGCACAGCTCGACGAACTCGCCGATCTGCACCGGATCAGGCAGGGGCACATCCCCCAGGTGGCGGATGCGTTCATCAGTGCGAATGGAGGCCGTGAGCCGTTCGATCAGATCCGAAGAGGGATGGAATCCCTCCGGGGACGTCTTCTTCGGTGCATGTGTGCGGCTCGTGGGCATGCGAGATCGATCCTATCCCGCCATGATCGCCGGGGCGACGTCAAAGACCGCTGCGATCGCGGCTCGACATGACGGGGCGTATGACTCAATCGGCGCGCCGGAGGGCGGAACTGGATCAGTCGGCGCATGAAAAAAGGCCCGTTACGCAGGCCGTGGGGAGCCGACGATGCTCGAACCCCTGCCATTAGGTGGGCGCCATCTCCCGGATCCCGGCCTTCCACTCTGTGGAGGCATGACCTTCGTCCGAGCCGTACTGGCTCCCCAGGGGTTGACTTGTAAGGTTCGAGCATTGTAACGGCCCGTACTCCACGGGACGCTCCGGACCTTTTCATTCAAATTAGTCGGCGTCGGAACCGTCGTCGATCAAGAATCGAACAAATGGGTGTTCTTTCTCAGACAAGGCGGATTTGGCTTGCAGGGCGTCGACTCGATGATCCACGTGCGGCTGGATTGACGCCTTCGCCGGAGGCGGCTAATTGTGGTCCCGCCTCGGTGTCCAGAAGAGCGCCGACAGAAGGGGTTCAGTTTCATGCGCAATCGTCGATCCGTGATTTCCATTCGCTCGCTCTCGCTTGTTGGCAGCCTTGCGCTGGCCGCAGGCGCCGTCGGCTGCGCTCCGACCAACCCCTCGCCCGGTGTCCACAATCTGGGTGACATGAACTACGAGATCACGAACAGCATGGTCGTGTCCATGGACACGAACGCCCGTTCGCTTTCCAACGATCTCGGTCGCCTGTTCCTGGTTGATCGCCCGTCGCGCCTGACGGTGCAGACAATGCCGCACTGATCGCACCGGCGATCTCCTCTGAAAACATGATGTCCGCCCTCGCGCGGTGTCGCTGCGCGCCCGGGCCGCGGATGTGGAAAGGCGCCTATGCTGCGGCTTCTTCATGAGCGCAGCCCCCCACCGAGCCCTTCTCAGCTTTCTGCAGTCATTCGGCCCCAGCGCGATGCCTCGCATGAGCCGCGCCAATTATCGGTGGGAGCTGACCAGCGCCTGCTTCACTCCGTTCGCCCTTGCCTGTGTCGAAGGCGGCGTGATCGGCGTGATCGCCAAGAAGACCTTTGATGCGCCGGACACCGTCATCGCAGCCCTGTCGGCGGCGCCGGCCATGGCGAATATCACCGGTTTCTTCTGGATCCGGGCGCTGCGCGGGCGCGATCGCGTCAAGGCGGTCGTCGTCACCCAGCTTCTCTGGATGACGTGTGTCGCCCTGATCGCCGCGGCGCCGCTGAACGCATTCGGTCTGATCGCGCTTGTCGTCCTGGCGATCGCCGCCCGCTGCGCACTGGCCGGGCTGTACAACGCGCGATCGGAACTCTGGCGAGCGAACTATGCCAGACGAGCCCGGGCACATGTCACCGGGCGCCTGACGATTGTGCTTTCGCTTGTCTCCGGCCTGGCGGGACTGGCGATCGCGCGCGTCATGGATATCTACGCCGAAGATGCGCCGTGGGTGTTTCGGCCGCTTTATCTGGCAGCGGCGATCCTCGGTCTCATCGGCGTCTGGTGTTTCGCCCATGTGCGATGGCGGGCGCGTTCAATGATCCTCGCTGATGAACGCCGACCGGGCTCAGACGCCTCACGTATCGGCGCGCGTCAGATGTTCAGCGTCCTGCGCGATGATGCGGCGTATCGAAGATTCATGACAGCGCAGATGGTGCTTGGCATGGCGCAGCTGGCGGGCACGGCGCCATTCGTCTCAGCCGTCGCCGAGATGATGGATTACAGCGATGCGATTGCGCTGACGCATGTTGTGCCCATTCTCATGCCCATCATCTCCATACCGCTCTGGTCGCGCCTGCTTGATCGCGTGCACATCGTGCACTTTCGTGTCTATCACACGTGGGTCTTCTTCTTCGCCAACGCGATCACGTGCCTTGCCCTGCTGCTGGGATCGGCGGGCATCATGCTTGCCGCCATCCCCCTGCTCTATCTTTCGCGCGGCGTGATCGGCGTCGGATTCGGCGGCGGCCGACTTGCATGGGCGATCGGGCATCATGACTTTGCGCCGGCGCATCTGGCGAGTGTCTACACGGGCATTCATGTCACGCTGACTGGTGTGCGCGGCGCCATCGCGCCATTCATCGGCGTGCTGCTCTATTCCGGATGGAGATTCAACCTGAATGGTGATCACTACGCATGGGGCGGCATCGGCGGGTGGGTCTTCGGCGTCTTTGCGCTGGTTAATGTCGTCGCGGCCCATATGTTCAGCAGATTGCACAAGGAAATGGAGCGCGGCGAACTTGCGACGGCGGGAGACGGCCTTGAGGCACGGCGCTAGTCGCTTGCCGTGTAGCGGCCGCGCGACACGCGCTTGAACTTCTCGCTGTTGATGAGCGTCTGATTGACGATCGTGCGGAAGTTTTCGGCGCTTGTCTTATACCCCGCCAGCAGCACAGCTTCGGCGACCTGCGTGACTGTCATCGTCCGACCGGTCAGCGCCTTGTGCAGAGCGTCTTCGAGACTCATCTCATTGAACGGACGTCGTCGCGTGCGGCGGCGAAGCTTCGACTGCAATGCGCCCAGCTCCGTGCTTCCGGCGAGCACTTCGATCTCCCCTTCGACTTCGCGCAGCTGACTGAGGAGACGATCGCGCTTCTGCTCGAGCGTTTCGAGCTGGCGCATCCGACGGCGCAGCTCATTTTCGAGCGCGTCCGTCGAGACTCCAGACAGTCCCTTGTCGTCCACCATGCGCCCTTCGTCCTTGTTGCGCATCCGGGGCTCTTCACCCGGGGAGCGTCCGCTCACAACCCATTCATCCTCACGCGGCCGATCAGTCCGCTGGACATGCCCCGCCAGGGATGTCGCAGGCTCAACATTGCGGCGCGCATTCGTGGCGCGAGCGAGTGCGGACTGCTCCGATCTGCCCAGGGAAGACTATGCCTTGTTTTGTTCTCTCGGTCGAGGGCGAAAGACATGAATGACCGCCCTACTCCTCCGTCACACCAAGTCGCGATAAAAGGTCATCAAAATGATCAAGGTCATAAAACTCGACCTTGATGTGACCTTTTCGGCCATCAGCGCGTGTTTTGATTGAAACGCGCGTTCCAAGAGCCTCGCTGACACGGCGCTCGAGCTCCTTTCGATTCAGATCTCGAGCCGCATCCTCCTGTGACACCTGCGTTTGCGCCACGTGCGCCCCCCCTGCCGATCCCCCGGCAGGTTGAGACACGTAAGACTCAAGCTTGCGAACGGACCAGCCGGATGAAGCCGCCCGCTGCGCCGCTTTGATGCGCGCATCAGCGTCATCGAGCGCCAGAAGCGCTTTTCCATGGCCGGCCGTGAGTTCACCGGCGGCGAGCAATTGTCGAATCGGATCTTCAAGATCAGTCAGGCGGATGAGATTGGCGACGCTGGAGCGATTCAGCGCGACGCGCTCGGCGATCTGGCCGTGCGTCAACGCGAAGGAATCCTGAAGATTGCGAAGTGCATCGGCGCGATCCATGACGTTGAGATCTTCGCGCTGCAGATTCTCAACGATGGCCAACTCCGCGGCTTCGCGCTCGCCGACCTCCATGACAATCGCAGGAATCGCATCCAGACCCGCTTCACGGGCCGCCCGCCAGCGCCGCTCGCCGGCGATCAGTTCCCACCGGATCTCCGGGGCGTTTGCCCCAGATTCGGCGGCTCGCACGACGACAGGCTGCATGAGGCCGGATTGACGGATGGAGTCGACCAGGGGCCGCAGACCTTCCTGTGTGATCTGCTGACGCGGCTGATGGCGATTCGGAGCGATTGAGCCGACAGGCAGGTGTTTGAACACACTGTCCACATTGTGGAAAGAATTGGCGGCGTCATCCGCTGTGGTCGCCGGCGCGGGCGGCGCGGCGGCAACGGAGACAGGCTGATTGATCAGGCCGCTGAGGCCTTTTCCGAGTCTTTTGGGCTTGGCGGTCTTCGCCATCGGCACACTCCTTCATCCGTGAATGTCGATAGCCTACGCACCGGCACGAATCACTACAACAGGACCGGAGCCGTTATGAGCCAGGAAGGCGATCACCCCCCCATCGAATTCATCGCGCGTGGCGTGATGGCGCATCACGGACGGATTCTTCTTTGCCGCTCGAAGAAGGATGGATACTCCTATCTGCCCGGCGGACACATCGAGTTCGGCGAGGAAGCGGAAGAAGCGCTTGCCCGGGAGTTCCTTGAGGAGACAGGCCTGAAGGTCGGGGTGGGAAGATTCCTGCACGCGCACGAGGTTCGCTTTGAGACTCGTAAGCGAAAGCATCACGAGCTGAATGTGGTGTTCCACGTGGAACATCCGGACAAGGGGGGCGACGAGCCCCCTGCCGTGGAAAGCGTCGAGCCCCAGATTGAGTTCCACTGGGCAGACTCCGCCTCGCTGGTGGACCTGGACATTCGACCTGCCATCGCAAAGGCATGGCTTCTCGGCGGCGTCGACCTGGGCGGCCCCAACGACTCCTGCTGGGCAAGCAGCAGCGAATAGGGCTCAGGCCGCTCCCGAATCAGGTCGATAGTGCCCCCGGAGTCTCAGCCAGGGGCCAATGTTTCAGACATGATTTCGGATGGATCCAGCCTGCCCGACCCGGAGCAGTTGCTTGAGCAACTGGATGCGCTATCCCTCCAGGCCCAGCGACTCGAGCAGGATCTCGAGCGTTCACAGCGCCTCGCCACGCTGGGCACACTGGTTGGCTCCATCGCCCACGAACTGAACAACCTGCTGACGCCTGTCATGAGCTATGCCGAGCTCGCGCTGGCATCGCCCGAGGATGAGGCCCTGCAGCAGAAGGCGCTTCGCAAGGCCGCGGCAGGGGCGCAGAAGGCTTCACACATCACCTGTGCGATCCTTGGATTCCTGCGGGATGACGAGGAGTCCTTCTCAGCGAACGTACATGAGTGCGTGGAGGACGCCGTCGAATGCCTGGTTCGAAACCCGGCGAAGGATGGCGTCGAGCTGGTTGTCGTCGCACCGGATGGGCTTCAGGCGGGCATCCAGCCGGTGGCCCTGCAGCAGGTCTTCATGAATCTGATGCTGAACGCGATCGACGCCATGCGTCCGCTTGGCGGCGGCCGCCTTCGAATCGAAGCCACATGTTCCACGTGGAACACCTCCAACGTCGGTGATCAGGAGTGTGTCGAGATTCGCATCACCGACAGCGGCAGCGGCATGTCGCCCGAGCTTGCTCGCCAGGCGTTCGAGCCTCTCACCACGACGCGCTCTTCGAACGCGGGGAGTGGGGAGGATGCGCAGTCGGCGGGCGTCGGCCTGGGCCTGGCGATCTGCCGGCAGCTGGTGGATGCCGCGGGCGGAACGATTGAACTCGAAAGCCACGAGGGCGAGGGATCGCGATTCTGCATTCGCCTTCCCGTCGGTGGCGCCGCCGTGCCGACCACGCACACACGCCACGCAGCCGCCTGATCGCCCTAAGTCCTTATATAACAGGTATTTATATGGCCCTTGCGAGCGGCCTTGTCGCCGCCGTCCATCACTTTAATACGAAACGCACTATCGGTGAGAATGCGTCCGGACCCTTTCTTATTGCCGCACGTGGTCTGCGGCGAGTGATTTCGAAGGCAACCGACTATCCGGCCGAGGTTTACAATCAGCGGCCTGCGCGCCTTTTGTCCAACCGAACACTGTGAGAGAGATCGCTTCATGTTTCGAAGTCGCCCATCATTCGTTTTCGCACTTCTGGCCGCCGCGCTGATCGGTTTGATCCTGAGCGGCGGCACGGCGCTGGGGGGCTACTGGGTCGGCGCCGAGGCGCCGGAACTCACCTTCGACGAGATGGTGCGCGGGCCGGCTGATGTCGACGACGTGAAGCTCGCCAATCTTCCGGGCAAGACGGTGGTGCTGGTCTTCTGGTCGATCAACTGTCCGAGTTGCCCGACGGTGATGCCGCACCTGAACAACCTGGCCGAAGAGTTGTCGGATGAGCCGGTGCAGATCATCTCGGTCGTGAACTTCCCGCGCGCTGATGTCGAGGAGTTTCTGCGCACGGAGCATGAGCTGGACAAGAGCATCTGGATCGGTCTGGATGGGACGGATCAATCCATCACGTTCGACTATCTGGTGATGGGCGTGCCGATGTCGGTCGTGGTGAACAAAGAGGGCTCGGTTGCCGCGGTCACGCATCCTTTGAACGTCACTCCGGAAGTGGTGCGCGAGGTGATGGCGGGCGGAGCGCCTGCAGTCGAGCAGCCTCCTGCCGCGGAGGGCCTGCTGGATCAGGAGCTTCCGACACAGCTATCGATTTACGAGCTTGTGATGCGCTCGGCGCCTCAGAACAACCAGACGCGATTCAGTCGAGTGGGGGGTTTGCGATTCTGGGCGACGCCGCTTCGCGACATGCTGTTTCAGGCGTTTGGCGTCGCGCCTTCGCTGATCTTCTCTGATTCACTGATTCTTGATGCGAAATACGACGGCAAGGTGATCCCGCCGCAGGGCCAGGAGCACACGGCGCGCGACATGCTGCGCACGATGCTGGAGCGCTCCTTCCCATTGGAAGCCACAAAGGAAACGCGCGAGATTGATGTGTGGACGATGAGTCTGCCCAGCGGACCGGGTCCGGAGCTTCGACCGGCGGCTGATGGAGGCGACTGGGTCTTTGAGATCAGTGATCGTCATCTTCGCTCGAAGAAGACGCCCATGAATTATCTCGCGTATCGCATGGCGCAGGAATACGGCGTGCATGTGATCGACGAAACGGGCGACGGCGAAATCTACGACTTCACCATCTCCTGGGTGAGCATGGACGACGATGATCCAAAGGGCTTCAAAGCGCGACTGGCGGAGAAGCTCGGCCTCGTGATCACGGAAGAAAAGCGCGAGATGGAAGTGCTTCAGGTCGAGCGAGCCGAACCAGCAGCACAGGAGTGATGCTTCGGCGACGGTTCAGTCGTCGTCCATGATCCAGATCGGCGTCTGGCCGCGCACGATGGAGCCGCGTGTGCTGGCTCGGATGAAGTACGCCGAAGCGTTCACGATCTTGTCCGCGTCATTGAGGCGTAATGTCAGCACGCCCTGCAGATCGCCATCTTCAAAGGTTACAGGCATGCCTGCGCCATCCGGATCGACGCCGATGGTCATGTCGCCGGCGCGCGTCGGCTTGCGGCGAGGTTCATAGGCCTCTGCAATCAGCCCGGCGGCGTCAACCTGTTCGGCGAGCATCCCGCGCCACAAATTACGATTGGACGCATCCGTCTCGCGCCAGAACATCGGATCGAAGAGCGCTTCAAGCGCTTCTTCATCTTCATTGTTGATCGCCTCGATCAGCGCGATTCCGGCGATGGAGTAGCGCTCGATGTCAGCGTCTGACAGCTCCTGCGACTCGAACATGCGCTGTGTGTAGGCGTCATCGGTGTCTTCAGCTTGCGCCTGGAACGCCATGTCTTCGGCGATGGCCTGCTCTTCGGGCAGCGCCTGTCCGGCATTCGGATCATGGACGCCCTCGGCGCCGTCGTATCCGGCGCCCTCTTCGCTGATGAAGAAAGCGCCCTGACGATCGGGATGGCGAGCACTGGGCGACTGGCCGATACTGCGGCACCCGATCGGGATCGCCGCGCACAAGCCGAGAAGACAGAAAAAGGGAACGGTTGGTCGATTGCGGATCATGCTTCTCCTTCGGATCCTTCGCGCATCTCTTGCAGGAGCGCCTCGACGGCCGTGCGCACGTCGTCAGTTGTGAATGACTCACGGTAGGTCGTCTGCTTGAACTTGTAGCGCAGGCGGCCCTGGGCGTCGAGCACGAAGACGCTGGGAAGCGTGACGACATCCAGATAGTTGGCGAATGAGTCCTCGCGCTGTCCCGGCGGATCCCAGATATTGATCCAGGGCATGGATCGCTGGCGGGCGACGGTGCGGGCGTTGGATTTCTGCGCATCCGTATTCACGCCGATGAAGACGAAGGGATCCGGCTCGAATCTCTGGATCATGGCCTTCTCATGTGGAACGGAGGCCAGGCAGGGAGCACAGAACGTGGACCAGAAGGTGAGGACGACGATCTTGCCGCGCTCGCGCTTGAGGCTGCGTTCCTGACCATCGAGATCGACGCCGCGCAGATCCAGCGGCTCGCCTCGGAATCGGAGTGTCTCAAGCTCGTGGATGGCCTTCTTCGCCAGTTCGGCGTATGTGGCGCGTTCCGGTTTCTGCGGCGACTCGATCTCGCCGTATGTCGACGCCACTTCCTTCATGGCGTTGATTGCGATTGTGCGTTGTGCGTCATCGAGCCATGCGACATCGCGCGTCTGATTCATTTCGATGCGCGGGCGCGCCTTGGCGTAGAGCAGATCGGCGCGCAGTTGATCCTTCTTGGCGTCCTGAAGGATGGCGTCGAGCGTCTCGTCATACGTCTTGAGCTCTGCGATCGCCTGTTCGGTCGTCAGGCCTTCGAAGGTGGGCAGAAAGCCGCCGGTGAGCAGTCGCCGCACGCGATCGGAATCGGCGCTTCCCCTGGCGGCATACGAAAGCGACTTTTCACGAATCGGCTGCGCGATCTCAGGCGTGACGCGCCCGCACAACTGAGATAGCGAGCGAAGGGCGGAGTAGACGCGATTGGGCGAAGGATCGTTGTCGAGCAGTCCATAGCATTGCCCGGCGAGCATCTGTGCCATGGGTTCGGTGATGGTCGGCAGATTCTCGTCCTCGCCGGCGAGCGCGGGAGCCGACGCCAAAGCGATTGCACATGCGACGCCGATACCTTGAAGCCCTCGAATCCAGGATAGATGGCTCTTCAATGGACACGTCCTTCTCTTGACTGCCTCAGCGCAATGGATCGCATACTTAGACCGGACGCGCGACGGCGCGGTTTCAGGCGGCGCATGCGCTCGATTCGCATCGGCTGCGTCGAATCAACGCGCGACCATGGCGTCAGGTCAAGTGATTTCTTCAGAGGATTCTACTTCGCGAGCGCGGGATCGCGCTGCTATCCTGCCCGCCCGTCTGCGGCGTCGTGCCCATCGGCGCCGTCCGCAAGCGCCCCGGCTCACGTCGTGAGCTTCAGGGGCGCTGAGATAACTGAAGCCCTGAGGTGTGCATGGCTCAACTTGAGACGCGGATCGCGTTGCCGCAGCGGCGGTTTGGAGAGACTCGACGCACGGATCGCTGGTGGCTTCAGCCGCTGGCGGTGGCGATTGGTCTCGGCGCTTTCATCATCTATTCGACGTGGGCGGCGTTTCAGGGCGCACATTACGAATGGCAGGGGTACCTCTCGCCGTTCTATTCGCCGGAGGTCTTCGGCGACTCGCCTCATGCGTGGTTCGGCCCTTGGCCATTGTGGTGGCCATCCTGGCTGCCTTATTCGCCGGCATTTCTGATCCTGTGGGCGCCCGCCGGCTTCCGGTTGACGTGCTACTACTATCGCGGCGCGTATTACAAATCGTTCTGGGCATCGCCGCTGAACTGCACGGTGGGCAAGCCGCTGAAGGGGTATCGAGGCGAGCGGAGCTTTCCGCTGATCCTTCAGAACATTCATCGCTACTTCCTGTATCTGGCGCTCGTGTTTCTCGTCTTTCTTTCGATCGACGTGTATCACGGCATGTGGTTCACTTCGCCCGATGGTGAAAAGCAGTTCGGCATTGGCGTCGGCACGCTGGTGCTCGCCATGAATGTCATTCTGCTCGGCGGCTACACGCTTGGCTGCCATTCGCTTCGCCATCTGATCGGCGGGCGGAAGGATTGTGTCTCCCAGAGCGCCGGCGGCGGCGTTCCTTATAAGTGCGTCTCATGCCTGAACAGGAGACATATGCGATTCGCGTGGTTCAGCCTCTTCTGGGTCGGCTTCACTGACTTCTACGTCCGCATGTGCTCGATGGGCTACATCACGGATTGGAGGATCATCTGATGGCCGACATTCCCGTGCATGAGACGGATGTGGTGGTTGTCGGCGCGGGCGGCGCCGGACTTCGCGCTGCGATTGAGGCTTCGGTGCAGGGCGCGAAAGTCGCGCTGGTCTGCAAGTCGCTGCTGGGCAAGGCGCACACAGTCATGGCCGAGGGCGGCATGGCGGCCGCGATGGGCAATGTCGACGATCGCGACGACTGGGAGACGCACTTCGCCGACACGATGCGCGGCGGCCAGTATCTGAACAACTGGCGCATGGCGCAGAATCATGCCAAGGAGGCGCCTGAGCGCGTGCGCGAGCTGGAGGCGTGGGGCGCCGTCTTCGATCGCACGAAGGCCGGGCGCATCCTGCAGCGCAACTTCGGCGGGCATAAATATCCGCGCCTGGCGCACGTCGGCGATCGCACCGGGCTGGAGCTGATTCGCACGCTGCAGGATCACACGATCCATCAGGCTGTCGATGTGCATATGGAGATGACCGTCGTCTCACTGCTGACGCAGGATGGGCGCGTGTGCGGCTGCGTCGCGTATGACCGGGAGCATGGGCGCTTCCAGGCGTTTCGCTGCGGCGCACTGATCATGGCGACGGGTGGCATCGGCAAGGCCTTCCGCATCACGAGCAACAGCTGGGAGTACACGGGCGACGGGCATGCGCTTGCGTATCGCGCCGGCGCCGATCTGCGCGATATGGAGTTCGTGCAGTTTCATCCGACGGGCATGGTGTGGCCGCTGTCGGTGGCGGGCATTCTTGTGACCGAAGGCGTGCGCGGCGAGGGAGGCGTGCTTCGCAACAGCGAAGGCAAGCGCTTCATGTTTGATGACATTCCCGATCTCTATAAGCATCAGACGGCTGACAATGAGGAAGAGGGCTGGCGATATGTGCGGGGCGACAAGGAGGCGCGTCGGCCGCCGGAGCTCTTGACGCGCGATCACGTGGCGCGCTGCATCGTGCGTGAAGTGCGTGAGGGACGCGGCTCGCCTCATGGCGGCGTCTTCCTGGATATCGCGTGGCTGCATGAGAAGCTGCCTGATTCTGAAGAGCACATCAAGCGCAAGCTGCCCAGCATGTATCACCAGTTCAAGGAGCTGGCGGGCATCGACATCACCAAGGAGGCGATGGAGGTCGGACCGACGACGCACTATGTCATGGGCGGCGTGGCGGTCGATGGCGACACGCAGATGTCGACTGTGCCGGGTCTCTTTGCCGCGGGCGAATGCGCCGGCGGACTGCATGGCGCCAATCGTCTCGGCGGCAACTCGCTGAGCGATCTTGTCGTCTTCGGCAAGCGCGCCGGTGAGCATGCGGCGCAGTTTGCCAAGGACAACGAGCGCCCGGGCTCGATCGATGGCGAAGTGGACGCGGCCATCAAGGATGCGCTGGAGCCCTTTGAACGCGTGCAGGGCAATGAGAATCCATATCAGGTGCAGCGCGATCTGCAGATGCTGATGCAGGACAAGGTCGGCATCGTGCGCACTGAGAGCGAAATGGCCGAGGCGATCGAGGAGATCGGCGCTCTAAAACATCGAGCGGCCAAGTGCTCGGTGGAGGGCAATCGAGAGTTCAATCCCGGCTGGCATACGGCGCTTGATCTGCGAAATCTGCTGACGGTCGCTGAGGCGATTGCGCGCTCGGCGATTGAGCGGCAGGAAAGCCGCGGCGCTCACTTCCGCATTGATCGGCCGGAAAAGGACGATGAATGGGGCAAGTTGAATCTCGTCACGAGCATGGAAGAGGGAGGTTCGATGCGTGTGCGGCGTGAACCGACCTCTGATCTGCCTGACGATCTGAAGCGAATCATCGAGGAGAATCAGCTGTGAGCGATGTGAAGCTTCGAATCTGGCGCGGCGAAGAGGGCAAGGGCGAGTTCAAGGAGTATTCCTGCGCCTATGACCCGGGCATGGTCGTGCTGGATGTGATTCATCGCGTTCAGGCCGAGCAGGCGCCCGATCTTGCCGTGCGATGGAACTGCAAGGCGGGCAAGTGCGGCTCATGCTCTGCTGAGATCAACGGCAAGCCGCGGCTGATGTGCATGACGCGCCTGGATTCACTGGATACGAGCGAGCCGATCAGTGTGGAGCCGATGCAGTCATTTCCGCACACGCGGGATCTGGTGACGGATGTGTCGGCCAACTATCGCGCCAAGAAGAAGATCCGCAAGTTCAAGCCTCGAAAGCCGGACAATGCGGATGGATCATGGACGATGATGCAGGAAGATGTCGATCGCGTGCAGGAGTTTCGCAAGTGCATCGAGTGCTTCCTGTGTCAGGACGTGTGCCATGTGATTCGTGAGCATCATCTGCATGAAGAGTTCGTCGGGCCGCGGCATTTCGTGTATTCGGCGGCGCTGGAGATGCATCCGCTCGACACGGAGGATCGCATTGGCGATCTGAAGAAAGAGCAGGGGATTGGTTTCTGCAACATCACGAAGTGCTGCACGAAGGTGTGTCCGGAGAGCATCACGATCACGGACAATGCGATCATTCCGCTGAAGGAGCGTGTGGTCGACGAGTTTTTTGATCCGGTGACCAAGCTGTTTCGGATCTTTCGGCCGAAGAAGAAGCAGTAGCCGTCAGTCGCGCGGATGCGCGAGCGATCGGGAGCAAGGCCATGGCGCAAGAGAAGATTGCAGTTCGTCCCATTTCCGCGGCAGGCGTTGATCGCGCCATTTCGAAGGCGGAGCGCTATCGGCTGCTGAACGAGCCACGCGAGGCGGAGAGCATCTGTCGCGATGTGCTGGCGATTGATGAAGGCAACGAGAAGGCGAAGACGCTGCTGCTGCTGGCGATCTCCGATCAGGTGGCGCGGGGGGCGACATCAAGAGCGCGCGACGCGATCGATTTTCTCAGTGCGATCAATGATCCTTACAAGCGCGTGTATTACCACGGCGTGATCATGGAGCGTCAGGCCAAGGGACTGATACATCTGAAGAAGACGGGCGCCCGCACGTATGCGCTGCTGCGTGAGGCGATGGACCTTTATGACGAAGCGCAGAAGCTCAGCCCGGACGGCAATGATGATGCGATCCTGCGATGGAACACGTGTGCGCGGATGATCAATCATGACGAGCGTCATGAAGAGGGGGGCGGCGAGCAGGCCTTCGAGTGGATCATCGATGAGGACATGCCGATGCGATGATCGGCTCTCACGCATCGGGAACGCGGGAATAAACCGCCGGCCCCGGGCGTTCGCTTACTCGCCCCGGACGATTTCGGGGCCGCAGAGACGACGAGCCTGAAAGGAGCACAGCCATGGCAGGCAAGGACACGGTTGAGTTCACGGAATCCAACTTCCAGCAGGAGGCGCTTGGCGCCGGTCGGCCCGCTCTGGTCGATTTCTGGGCCGAATGGTGCCCGCCCTGTCGGGCATTGGGTCCGACGATTGACGAGCTGGCGAGTGATTTCGCAGGCCGCGCCGTTGTCGGCAAGCTGGATGTGGACGCTCATCCGGCGATCGCCCAGCGATACGGGGTGTCGTCGATTCCGACGTTGATCCTCGTCTCGGGCGGCGAGGAGATTGGTCGATTCGTCGGCCTGCGTTCCAAGGACGAACTTGCCAAGGCGCTGGAGAACGCGCTGGGCACGCCCGCCGCCTGATCGTGCGAGCCGCAAGGCGCGGAACTATCGACGAATAGTCGTCCTGCGCCGATATAGAAGCCAGAGATCAAGACGAAACGCCGTGACGAACGCGCAGGTTGCGCTTCGAGCGGCGTTTCGCGTTTGAGAAAGGCTTCTGCGCGTGGCGTCTTGCTCCCGATGGGTTCGATGGACGGTCTCGCTGTGGCTGATCGCCGCATGTGTCGGTGGAATCGCTGCGGCACAGGATGGCGGCGCCGATCAGGCCGCGAAGCCGGCGACGACGGAGGCGGCGGCGGAGACCGGGAAGGACACGGCCGCGCCTGAAGAGGCGATCGATGCGCCTCAGACGATCCCGCTCGCTGACGTGCTCTCGCGGGCGGAAGCCGAGCGATCGCGCCTTGAAGAGATTCAGAAGAGTCTCGAGACGCACGAGCTGTATACGAGCCTCGTCGAATCGCTCGAAGAGACGCGCAACGCAATCGCCGAGCAGCAGGACGCCACGGGGCGCGTGCTGAACCGTCGCCATGGTCTGGGCGAACTGGATGCGCTTCGCGAGAGCTTCCGGCGCATTGAGAACAACATCAATTCGATCGAGCGTGACATCTCAGATCGAGCGAACGAGTTGGAGGCGTTGCTGCTCGAGCTGCGATCGGATCTGACGCTGTGGACGCAGACACAGGAATCGACCGTTGATGCGCAGGCGCCGGCGGCCGTGCTCGATCAGATCAGCGCGATCGTTGCGGCTCTCGATCCGGTGATCACGAATGTCGAGACCGGGCGCAATGAGTTGCTGGCGCTGCAGGCCAGCGCCGTTGATCAGCGTGCACTGATCACCGACAGCTACGAAATCATCGAAGCGGATCGCAAAGATCTCGCGGCCAGCCTGTTCGAGGCGCAGGAGCCTCCCATCTGGCAGCTTGGCCATGCGTACGAAAACTTTGATGAGGACACGAAGCGAGCGGCGGAAAAACTTCGCGAGCAGGCGGGCGATCTGCAGGCGTATGTTCAGAGTCATCGAGATCGACTGCTCATTCATGCTTTCCTGATTGCGGCGCTGGGATTCGGGCTTAGCCGCGCACGTCGATCCCTTCGACGTTCAGGCGAGAAGGACTCCCCGACGCTCGATGCGGCGGCGCGTGCGCTTGCGCATCCCTGGCTGGCTGGCCTGATCATCGGCCTGCTGCTTCTGCCATTCCTGCATCCTGAGCGCGTGCGCGCATTTGTATCGGCCATGGCGATGCTGAGCTTTGCGCCGTGGCTCATTGTGTTGCGGCCCATCGTGCCCCGCCCGCTGCGTCCCTGGCTGTGGATTCTCGCCGGCGTCGGGATCCTCGACATTCTGCGGCAACTGACGGACGAGATTTACGACATCAATCGCGCCGCGCTGCTGATTGAAATGCTTGTGCTGGCGATCGCCAGCACTGTGCTGCTTCGCCAACACTGGTTGATGGAGGATGCGCGCCGTGGCAAGGCGGGGTACTGGCATCGAATCTTTCGCCGATGGCTGAAACTGACCGTAGTTGCAGGCCTGTTCGCCTTCGGCGCCGGCGTGCTGGGATACGCGCTGCTGGCTGAGCGCGTCGCGTCGCCCGTTGTCTGGTCGATGTACGTCGGCGGCGCATGGTTTGCAGGCGTGCGCATCCTCGAAGGCGTCGTGGTTTCGATCGTTGTTTCGGGCCGTCTTGACGCGCTCAACACGCTTCGCAACAAGCGAGAACTGGCGCTGCGATGGACCAGGCGCACGCTTCGCACCTCAGCGCTGCTCGTCTGGTTCAGCCGCGTGCTTGTCATGGCGCGACTGTGGGGCCCCACGCAGGAGATGACCGTCGAACTTCTGGCGCATCGGCTGGAGTTCGGCAAGGTGAGTTTCTCGCTGGGCGGCGTCATCGGATTCTGCCTGACGCTGTGGGTGTCCTGGACGCTGTCTCGATTGATCAGTTTCACGGCCAATGAAGAGGTGTTTTCGCGTATACGCCTGGCGCCGGGCGTGCCATATGCGCTGACGACCTTCACGCGCTACACGATCATCGTGCTCGGCTTTCTCATCGCGATGGCGGCCGTGGGACTTTCTGTGGATCGCATCGCGCTGCTGATCAGCGCCCTTGGCATCGGCATCGGCTTCGGTCTGCAGGCGATCGTGAACAACTTCGTCTCCGGCGTGATCGTGCTCTTTGAACGTCCGGTGCGTGTGGGCGATCTCGTGCAGATCGACACGCTCTTCGGCGAAGTGAAGGACATCGGCATTCGCGCGACGAAGGTGCGCACGTTTGATGGATCGGATGTCCTCGTGCCCAATGGCGATCTCATGTCGGCGCGGCTGGTGAACTGGACGCTCTCTGATCACAAGCGAAGAGTTGCGATCCCCATTCGCGCTCACTTCGGAACCAATCCGGAGACAGTGCTCGATATTCTGAAGCGCGCTGCGACCGAGCACGAAGAAGTGCTCGACGATCCGGAGCCGGAGTTTCTCTTCATGGGCTTCGGCGAGAACGGCCTGGAGTTCGAGCTTCGCACCTGGACGGAAAGCCCGCGCGGCATCTTCGCCGTGCGCAGCGACCTTGCGACCCGGATCAACGAGCTGCTCGCCGAGTCCGGCGTGGAGATTCCCGTGCCGCAGCGTCAGGTGCGAATCGAAGGCGGCCATCAACCCGCATAAGAAAACAGCGTCCCCCGAGGGAACGCTGCTGTGATCACTGACTGTGTTTCGATCGATCTATTCGAGAGCCGCGGCGCCGGAGATGATCTCCGTCAGCTCCGTCGTGATCTGCGCCTGACGAGCGCGGTTGTACTGCTGCGTCAAAGCCTTGCCCATCTTGGAGGCGTTGTCCGTCGCCGCCTTCATGGCGATCATGCGAGCGACATGCTCGGAAACGATCGCATCGCTGAAGCACTGCGCCAGCGTCGTGCGAACGGTGACGGGCAGAAGCTCGCCGAGAAGCTCCTCGGCAGGGGGGCTGAACTCATACACGGCGCCGCCCAGCTTCTTCTCAGTTTCCTCTTCAGCCACCGGCGGCTTGAGGGGAAGCAACTGCAGCGACTCCGGCGTCTGCTTGCCTGCGGAGATGAATCGCATGTACACGACGCGCACCGCGGAGATTTCTCCATCGATGAATCGCTGCATGTACGTCTCGGCGAGATGATCGATGTCCTCACGACGCGGATCATCACCGAAGTGCAGATGATGCGTCTCGACGTCGACGCCGGCGAAGCGAAGGAACGAAGCGCCCTTCTTGCCGACGAGTTCGATCTCAAGTGCCTCATCCGTCTCGCGCATCTGGCGCGTGGCGAGGCGAAGCACGGAGCCGTTGTACGGCCCGCACAGTCCGCGATCGGACGTCATGATCAGCCACAACTCTTTGGCGCCGGGCTTGGCGCCGCCGGATGGACCATTGATGAGCGGATGCTCAATGTCGCCGGCGGTCGCGGCAAGCTCCTGCACCAGTCCGAACACACCTTCGGTGAACGGCTTGGCGGCCGTGGCGCGAAGCTGCGCCTTGGCGAACTTGCTCGTGGCGATCATCTGCATCGTCTTGGTGATGCGATGAATGTTCCCGACGGCCTTCATGCGGCCTTTGATTTCGCGGCTCTTTCCCATGGGGCGAAGAGTGTAGCGATCCCGGAAGGCCTCGAAAAGCCGATGAGAGGGGGGATTCGAAGGATTGCTGCGCCCCGGGGCGGGGTTTGACGCCCCTGAAGTAGGATGATGCTGATGCTGGGGGAATTCCCGAACAAGCTGGGGCCGTATGAGATCGAGGGCGTGCTCGGCCAGGGGGGCATGGGCGTGGTCTATCAGGCCACCGATCCTCGTCTGGGCCGGCCCGTGGCGATCAAGACCCTGCCCCCGGAACTGGGCCATGATCCCCATCGGCGATCCCGATTTGAGCGGGAGGCCCGGGCGCTGGCGTCCCTGACGCATCCCAATGTCGCAGCGATCTACGGCGTCGAGGAGCACGAGGGCGAGACGCTCCTGGTCATGGAGCTTGTCCCCGGCAACACGCTCTCGGCGAGGCTGGAGATGGGCGCCCTGCCCATCGACGAGGCGCTTCGAATCTGCCACGACATCGCATCGGGCGTCGAAGCGGCTCACGAAGCGGGGATCATCCATCGCGATCTCAAGCCGGGGAATGTGAACATCACGCCCGAGGGCAAGGTGAAGGTGCTGGACTTCGGTCT